>FIZV01004850.1:0-13681 GCA_900050545.1 Trionymus perrisii | reverse complement strand
AGCTCCGTTTCTAATTTATACCAACGTAAGTGCCCTCAAAAAAAAAAAAAAAAAAAAAAATAGAAAGATACATATTTACCCTGAACAATTTATTTATTTTACAGTTTTACCTGTTCAGTCTGATTATAAAGATACACCAAGTGATGTTTCCTTGATGCTTTCAGAAAATCAGTTAAATTTACCAACTTGTATAAGTACGTTATTATTTTATTTAGTTGCGGTAAAGCAAACCTAAGCCTAGGAATAAACGTGAATAACGTGATACTTTTTCATTAAGGTGAAAATTTCGTTAAACCCAAAGAAGAAGCAAGTATTACCGAGAAGAAAAAACCCGGAAGGCCTAAGGGAGCTAAACGCAGAAAACAGTCAGGTATATAAAAATAGGGTTACTTCCGGTGTGAATAACCTTTCAAATGAAAGTATGTGTACCTATCTTTTGTAATATATCGGTGTTAACTTTCAGAACAACGATTAGGTAGACTATGGGAATTCATAAGAGACTTATTACTTAGTGAAAAATATTGTCCCAAGTATATTTGCTGGGATAATTACGAAGAAGGTAAATTTAGATTTGTTGAAAGTGATAAAGTAGCCAAGCTTTGGGGATCTATTAAAGGAAACGCGAATATGAATTATGAAAAGTTTAGTCGAGCAATGAGGTAAAGAGTGGTTTTTTCTCCTGCTGCGAATTTGTACGTTGAAAACAAATTGTAAAATTAATTTTCAATTAATTTTCTCCAGGTATTACTACAAAAGCGAAGTATTACTGCCGGTAGAAGGTAGACGTCTTGTATATAAGTTCGGTCCTAAAGCAACTGGTTGGCGTACAAATAACCCCAACTTTCAGCTGTAACTTATGAAAGCTCAAGACAAAATTCCACCAATCTGATGGCTGTGAAATTATTTATATTATTCATATACGTACAATAAAGTTTAATAGCTGAAGAAAATAATTTTCAATAACCCCATTCTTCCGTCGAACTCAGCATTTATGTATATTTTTAGTTGTTATGTCGTCGTTGGAATTGGAAAAAATCTTTAATATAGCGCTTTGTTTCGTTGAATAAACAATAAAATTGTTTTTTAATTTATAGTTGAAAATCGAATAAATGTATAATGTTAACGATGACTGTACTTTTAGAGAGAAGGAAACATTACTATGTGAATTCCAAGTGCTTATTTATATGTTCTCTATGGTACATGTGAGAATGTGTAAGTTTTTATAAATTATGTGTTATTATTCTGTAATATAGTGTTGATTATATATGAATGGCTTTATGAAATATATTTTTGTGATTATTGTTCGAAGAGTTTTGTTCATTTCTTCTTCATGAATTGAATTGAAATTTTTTATATTTTCTACCTACACCTACGTACCTACAGTTAGGTTTATGTCAGTGCGAAAAGTAAAGATTATTAATTCATTATCTAGTATGCCTAGGTATTTCCAATCAGGCTGACTAGTGACTTGTATTTGTTCTCCAGCCTCAATTTTTATTTTTTTCATGTACTACAGTGGGGGTTCAGTTTCAGTTACATCTTTAGAAAAAACAAAAAAAATAATAAAAAATTTCACAATAGTTATCCTTTTTCCAGAGATAGATATTAGTCATACGATGGTGAAATCCGTCTAAAAATTGTTAAGCTCGTTTGCATTGTAAAAAAAATCTATCAATGTTTACGCTGATTAGGGATAGAATCAGATAGAATGCAACATTGTACATTTTTACATAAATTTTTTGAAATTCGGAATAAACTTTTAATTTTTAAATTTTGATTAAAAGCTACTTCTTTAATTCATTAATTTGTAGGTACTTCAATTAGGTGAGCGCTTACTCGTCACATTGCACCAGAAATTATTACATTTTTTGCATTATTTTGACGCTTTCACTGATATACTGTGATTCATCGCCAACAATTTTCCAGACGCCAAAATGCCTTTGGAGTGGTTATTCGGCCGTCGTATGACGCCGGAGGAAATGTTGAAAAAGAATCAGCGAGTTCTGAACAAAGCGATGAGGGATTTAGACAGAGAGAAGATGCACATGGAACAACAAGAAAAGAAATTGATAACCGATATTAAGAAAATGGCCAAAGATGGACAAATTGTTTGTACTTATTTAGTGTTTTGTGTAGGTACCATTTTCGTTACTAAGGTGTTTCTATTATTCGTGTAGGAATCGGTCAAGATAATGGCAAAAGATTTAGTTCGAACGAGAAGATACCAAAAAAAATTCATGCTTATGAAAGCCAACATCCAAGGCGTCAGTTTAAAAATTCAAACATTACGATCTCAAAATGCAATGGCAGGAGCCATGCGAGGTGTAACCAAAGCCATGCAAAATATGAATAGGTAAATAATTCTACCAGTGATGTATTGCATTGGATAATTATTGTTCGTTCGTTGTTTTTTTTCATTACATAGACAAATGAATCTGCCACAAATTCAACGTATATTACAAGAGTTCGAAAAACAGTCAGATGTTATGGATATGAAAGAAGAAATTATGAATGATGCGATGGATGATGCTATGGAAGATGAAGGCGACGAAGAAGAAAGGTAATATTACGAACAACTCTTGATATGTGTTTGAGATTTTCTTTATATTTTTTCCCCTTCTTTTTTGCTAGTGATCAAGTAGTGGCTCAGGTATTGGACGAATTGGGACTCCAATTAAACGATCAACTCTCCGAATTAAATCCAGGATCGGCATCGTTAGCGAGTACTAATAAAACAGCTGTTCCCGCCGCAGCAACTGCCAATGGAGCACTATCTGATGCAGATGCTGATTTACAAGCTAGGCTTGATAATCTGCGTCGAGAATAATTGCACCTATAACTTTCCTTCTATTTTAAGTTCCATGTTACCTGTTGAAGCTTTAATTAAAATATAACTAGGAATTGAGGTTGTAATATTTAGATTGAAATTTGGTAAGCTTGAGTTTTTACTTGGTAGAAAGCAATAATATTCATACCAAACACATTTATTGAACTTTTTTTTAATAAAAAGTAACTTGCAGTATTCATCAGCATTTGTAAGAAAATCTTGTATATACTTTTTCGTGTGTTTTTATTCGTATTTATTATGTTATGTATAACAGATTGAGCCTTAAAAGTTTCCAAATAATACTTTTTTGCATTTCCATTGTCTTGTTTAGCACTAACATATTTTTATTGTGTAATAAATTTACGAATGCTTATTCGTACTTCTTTGTATATTTTTTCGCAAAGTTCGCTCATAACTTCAGAATAAGTTGGTATTATATGGAATGAATAAAACTTCAAATATTCGTTTTTGTCAAACACTATACTAAAACGAATACAAATAAATACAGAAAAAGGTACAAAGCGAAGTTTTATCGTTTGCCTCCGACACGAGGTGCAGCAGATTTTTGTTGCATTTTCGACGCTTTAACTTTGTTTTGTTTTGCCTGCAACAAATAAGCAATTAGATGGTAGTACCTAAAACACGACAACTTCAATCTTGAACACCGTAAATGAAAAAATTACCTTCGTTTTAGTCGGTGGTGGTGGTGGAGGTTTCTTCGACGCCTTCGTAGCTTTTTTCTGTTCCTTTGCGATCCTATAACAAAATAATTCTCAAATTTAGTCAACTTGGTAATATATATTTTTGTTAAGAAAATATTTAAACAACGTACTTGATGGCTTGTTCCCTCTGAGCTTTACGTACTTCTGGCTTAACGTTTCGCATAGCCAGAATTTCCGTCAAAGAGGCGCCGACGATAGCCTTTTGTCCTCTGTTTATACGTCGTACACGTTTCTTCGCTGTTTCTTCTTCTTGACCTTTCTTATGTTTACGTCTGTAAAGAAATATTCGAAAATTGGCATTAGATACTTTATTAGAGAAATACAAATGCAAAAAATTTAGAAGCAATAGGCATACCTGTATAACATTGTCCAGGTAACTTTCCGAGGATTCCTCTTCATAAGGTGCGCTCTTTCACATTTTGAATTCAAGAAAGTGAAAACCTGCGAGAAAAATTAGTTATGCATGAAGCTTAAATGCAATGCATCGATAATAATTCATCAGAATCATGCTTACTTTTCCGTCAGCTTTGACCAAAGTTTTACCGTGACCCGGGTATATTTTGTAGCCGGAATAAATACATAAACCGATCCTGTAAACATAATTAGAAAAAAATTAGTTCGAAAAATCCAAGTGAATCGTACAATAGATAATCTACCCAGTGGCAGAAGGAAGCAGAATACGAGTTATGAAATGGATCTAGTTTTCTAATGAAGTGATGTTGAATTAACACCTCGCAAAATGTTGAAACTTATGATGATAAACTAATTAAAATACTTACTTCATTTTGAATTATTTCGGAGAAATAAAACTATTTAAAACTGAATTAAAACACGCGATGCAACAGAAAGGAAAACGCTATCACCGGACGAGCTTCCCATATCCCACGTGTCATGGCCTGGTAATAATTGGCTAATTTACATTACAAAAAAAATATGATTTTTGTAGAAATTTTTGAGCGCACCTATCAAATTAAAAGTAAACTAAATCATAATAAGATTTTTACACCCGGCTTTTATCAAAATAGCGGTTTCTACCATTAAAAACATGTGCTATGTCAACATGAATTTTTTTAATTAATTACTTTTCGAAGTAATTTATAATTTTTTTCTCAGTTATATACCAAAAATTAGTAATTTTTTCAAAAATCGTTCCATCTATTTCAAAGTTTGAACTTTTGTCTTAATGATATAAGGTGCCAGCAGGTTTCAATCTGTATCTCTGTAGGAGGAAAAAATCGTTGAAAAATGTCTACGTTCAAGAAATCTGATACTAAAGTTTTTGATAAAGTTAAACATGTATCGCAGGAGAGCTCGTACTGGAAAAAACTTGGAGTAAGTTGGTCATGCCATATTTTCACTCCTGTGTAATTTCTATCTCACACACAAATTATTCCAGGAACCGATCCTCTTGAAAGAATTTGGACCCATCGATTATCTGCATTTTTCACCGGTTGAGCCGTATAATTTTGCTGTAACTTCATCAGCTAGAGTACGTATCTTAGTTGATAGACTGCATGGATGTCAAGTGTGAACTTTTTTCTACTTTTTAAATTTCGTTTTTAGGTTCAAGTTTACAACCCTGTAACTAAGCAGCCGTATAAAAATTTAAATAAATTCAAAGCAACTGCTTTCGGAGGTACGTTTAGGCAAGATGGTAAATTATTATGCGCTGGAAGTGAAGACAGTATGGTCAGATTGTTCGATGTATCTACTCGAAGTCTTCTTAGAAGGCTCAAAGGACATTCATTGTAAGTAGTTGCATCTTTAAAATGATAATTCTTTTGCTGATACTGATGAAATTCGGAATCTTTTAGACCAGTTCATCGAACTTATTTTACGTGCGATAATAACCACATAGCGAGTTTCTCCGATGATAAATCTACCTTTGTATGGGATATCGTTACAGAAACGCCAGTCGTCAAGTACCGAGAACACAATGTAAATACTCATATTTTTTTAAAAACTCAATTTATCGACATTTGAAACTCATTCAGGTTGAATTTTCAGGATTATATCAGAGCTGGATGCGTCTCTCCAGTCAATCCTAACGTTGTTGTATCAGGTGGATACGACGGTGTTGTTAAAATGTACGATATTCGAGATAAATCCGTCGTATGCACTTTGGAACATGGCGCTCCTATAGAAAGTGCTTTATTCTTACCTACTGGAAGTATATTGGTGACTGCAGGTATATCTCGTATTTTTTGTCATTTGTGGATAATTTTTATTGGGGTTTGATCCGTTATGTATTATTTTATTCAAGGTGGTAAGGAAGTTCGAATATGGGACGCGTTTTCCAGAACACTGTTGACCAGTTGTTCTCAATATCACAAAACTGTAACGTGTATGTGCCTAGGAACGAAAGGTAGAAGACTCTTGACAGGATCTTTGGATCATCGAGTTAAAGTTATTGACATGGTAACCTACAGAGTTATCCATTCAATGACTTATACAAGTCCTATTCTCAGTATAGCAAACAGCGTAAGTATATATTCGTCTCTTCAATAAATTCCATCAACACGTTAATCGAATTCGAATCGCTACCTTCCTTTTACAGAATGATGACAAAACTCTGGTCACCGGCACCGTTAGCGGTCTGATAACTATTCAGAAACGAGGCGAGCAAGCCGTCGCTCCTCAAAAAAAGACCGTATCTTACAGATATATCGGCGACACATCCTCTAAAGATAGTCACTTAATCGATACCGTCGTTACAATGAAGAGTAAAGATAAATTAGCCAGATACGAATTTGCTCTGAGAAAATTTCAATACGCCAAAGCTTTGGATTCCGTTATGGTTTCTTCACTTGCTTACAAATCACCTGCCGCTGTCATTACCGTATACGATGAACTAATTAGGTGATGATTCCTACCCACGATTATGTTTTCTCGAGTTTATTTCTCACGAAAAATATTTTTCAGACGGAAAGGCTTACAGCATGCGTTGTCTAAGCGAGACTCCAGGCAATTAGCTCAAATTTTAAGATTCGTCATTCGGTACATCAGCGTCGAAAGATTTACGAAAATCTTAATCGAAGTGACAGACTGCCTTATAGGTAAATATTTTTTTGACTAACTTTGTAACTTTTTTCGTCTATCAACAATTCCCAATTTTTTTCAGATGCATATTGCGATATCATCGATTTCTACTCGAACGAAGTTAAAAAATTATTCAACACATTACGAGATACTACGAAAAAAGAAACTCAAGCAACGGTAGACTTATTAGAGCTTCAGGGAGCTTTGGAAATGATTTTAGCCTCATCAAATATCTCATTGCCATCTATTGAAAAATTAGCCATCGATACCGACGTGAGAAAAGATTCAACATGAATATCATTCGATAGGATAAATTATATGCATAATTCCTCAACGGAAGTTGTTACCGTATTTTCTAAGAATATTATGTCATCGTGTCTAAATTTCATTCTTAAGACTGTGATTTTTTTTAAAAAGAAATTTTTAATTCAATTTTTTCAAGTTTTTGTACCTTTACTGATGAATTTTGCGTGTTTTATAAAAATAATCTGATTTTTCTTTTCTCCAAAAATAATTGATAAAAAAAACGTTTGACAAATTTATAATTAAAAACCAAAATACTTAAATCAATTTTTCAAATATTTTACGCACATCACAAGAAAATACCACTCAGATAACATTACAAAAATACAGTGAAACAAAGTTTTCAAAAATAACAAAAAAATAAGTAAATAGGAAAACAACTACACACAAAAACAAATTACCAACACAGATTATGTTTAAACGAAAAAACAAAAGAAAAAACTAGGAAAAGCAAATAGGAAAAAGATACATAATACGCGATGTGATATGTTGAAAAAAATTTAAACAAGCAAACAAACAAGTCATATACGCACACTGGTAAAATCCGCTCAATCATGTATCAAGACACAACCACTAGGGACTAAATTTTTGGTTTTTCCTTACTATTAATACCTAATAAGCGTTGAAAAAAAATGCAGTGGAACTATGTATAAATATCTTAAACATAAAACATTTTTGGTATAAAAACGAAATATACGAGGAATTTTGTTCCTGATGTATTTGCAGCTACCTCAAGATTAATTGGCTTCTCTGACCGTTAAAGCGTCTCTCAGCCAGGTTTCGATTTCATTTCTGTACATACGACTTTGTAATACTTCTCGACTTCTAGGACGTGATCCTATGAAGGTGGTGGTTCCCTGTAAAACAGTTGCAAAGTTAATTCTATCGTAATTGACTTTTTTATGGATTTTTAGAAGATGGGAATGACGTGAGGACATACCCCGACGACGAGCTCGGGGCGTATTTTTTCCAAAAATTGGAAATCTTGAATCCAGCTCATGATTTCTTCCCATTTTAAGTGGACTTCTTCGTGCAGCATTTTTTCCTCTGAAATGAAACGATATTTTTTACCTCTGTTGGCTTCAAACGCACGAAAAATTGAAAATAAAAATGATACGAATGATCTCACCGTCTCTTTTACTCGTTTGTCTTTTATACTGAATCCTAAATCTGAACGCTTCTAAAATGGAGGCAACGACGATCGTCAACACAATCATGGTGAACAAATAGAACATAATAAAATACATTCTTGTAATCGGGTGTACCACAGTCGCATATCCATTCATCACAATGAACCAATTATTAACCACAGTCAACTCGAATAAAGTCACCGTACTAACAGCCATATTTGAAAACGTATTCAAATAATAATACCCTATTGAAGTTCCATTTGGAACCATTTTATACTGATAAAAATCTTCAACAACAGTTCCCCTGTAAAAAAAAATCAAACCCGCATTTTATTACCTAATTCGACACTGAATCTAGTACGATCCTTTTGATACTAACTTGCAACAGTCCCGCATATCAGCCTTTGCGAACAATTCCATGCCTATGATGGCGAAGAAATAATACACGACGATCATAACAACGAATGCAGATTTGATCAAAGGTGATAATAAAGCAACGGTGCCGATTATATCGCGGTATCTTTTCTTAATTTTGAACAATCTGAACATTTTCAATGGTCTGAACATCACGACGTAATAATCATTAGGCCAGATATTCAATATGAATACACCCAGTATAAGTAATAACGTCGAAATGAAGTCAAACGTGTTCCATCCCGAATTGAAAAACTGCTTCGTTCCCAATGCCATCAGTTTCATTCCTACCTCGATGGAAAAGACTTGAGACATTGAAAAAAAATTTATAAAAATAAATTGATTTCAAGTCTCTCGTAGGTACTTGGTAAAAAATACTCACAAATGGAGAAAAACACCGTATCCCAGGAACCACTGAAAGCCAACGCAGATTCTTCTAAATTTTCAATATCGAACATATATAGTGCTCGGTGCGCCATTGTCACTCCATTCATTAGGATTATCACGTCTAAAAAAATCATAAAAGTCGAACATTCGAGGTAATAAAATAATAAAAGAAAAGGATTTGGAAAAATGTTACATACAGAAGAAATACTCGAAGTATTTTAACGATATGATGTTATGAGTCATTTGGCAGGCGTTTTGTAAAGGCAACCACGCAGAATGATACCAAGGGATGTTGGCATATTGAGGTTCCCAACGAAGGATAACAGCATCGTATATTTTATTAAATTCTTCTTTGGTTAAAACTCCAGTATTGCTGGAATTTAAATACTTATAGATGATTATTACGTCTCGGTCACCTGTGGAAGTAATACAAAGGGTTAGAGAGGCAGAAAAAAAATTATTTCAGTCGCACGCTCCAAGCCAGTACTTTTTTTTGGCGCGAAGTATCTCATTAAGCCGTGGAACAGCTTAAATCGTAATTGCTTAGCGTTGTTTTTCGATACTAACAAATCGTACGCTAAATTACATCCTTTATGTTTATGTAGGTACAATTTCTTCATTTTCTCTTTCTCTATTGTGGTAAACGTTTCATAAACGACGGCTAACATCTGAAAAAAAAAAACATAATCAGTAAGAATAAAATCGCGCAATTTCTATTAATCCAACTCTCAGTCGAGTTCGCAGCGTTTAACAACCCAAGCGAAAATAATCTACGACCTTGAATCGCAATTAAATCTAGTTCAAACCTGAATTTAGAATAGTAGGAGACAATGGGTAAACAATTTTACGTACCACTGTATCCAACTGTGAAATACACGTAAATGGGTATAACTACCAAGACAGCAATAAGTCAAATTATTTACCAGATAAGCGAACTTTTTTTTTTTTTTAATTTCACACTTTGAGTTAAATATTAAGTACATTGTTATGCAAATTCTAAACCACGTCGCCAAATTTATGACTAATTCAGTGTTGCTACATCATACAGATAAGATTTTTTCCACACTAGAGTTACACGAGAGATATTCGTGACTTGAGATCTAATAAGGTAAATTGATGAGTCGCTAACTTACCAAGTTCATTAAAAGATATAAAACGATGCACAGATAGGCAATGAAAAATAACGAGTACCATCGTGATTTCGCATAAGAGGGCATCATAACATCTGGGAAGCTATAAAAAAAAAAAAAAAAAAAGATTACCCAAAGATAATTTTTTAATAAAATAGCCTCAAGAGTAGACTTACTTTGCAGTTGTTAGTAAAACAAACATACTGACGAAGCTATCATATAACGTAGCGAAGTTACTATTGTTGGTACAGAATAGGAAAAATCCCAAGATGGAAAATAATCCAACGAAGAACATAATCAACATTAACATATCAATAATAGGGGGCAAAGATTGCAAGATTTGTCTTATGAAACGTCGTACTCCGCCAAGATGATGGGTATCAACTAAAAAAATAGGTCTCAATGCTCTAGTCACTCGGTAATGAGCTTGGTTACGGAATATTACGACGAACACTTCTATCAACATGACTGTCAAAGTAACAGCCTGAAAAATATCCAAAATTAAAAACTGAAACGATCTCGAATGATTTATTCCGAAGATGTGGTTACTTTTATCATGGTCCTTTTGTGCTTTAAAATAGTCAGCCATCCTATCCATCTTAGTTTCATTCCTAACTCAATCCCGATGATAACTAACGCGACTAATTCGATGAACGCGTGAAGAAATACTGGCATCTGGAAATAATCGATTAATAAATATAATTTTTAAATATTCGCGTAACCGAGATAACCTCATGGTACTTACTTTGAAAGCGTCAACTGCTGGGCTTTCTCCTAGAGCTAAAGCTAATAATACTATCGATGTGAATAAATCTAAACTGTAGTACCAAGTGTTATGTACCAATAAATATGGTGGTAATGCCGCTTTTTCATGAGGATGAGAATCAAATTTTTCATTATTTTTTCCTTCCTAAAATGAAACACCACGAAAACACGTAAAACACTCTTAACACATTTATAAAGTATCGAGTTTTCGAGTGAAATAGTTATGTACCTCCAAGAATATAGCTGCTTCATGATATACCATCTCCATATTAGAATCATCTTCGATATAATCGTTGGGATTATTTAGCTCGATTTCTGTATCCGCTACATGACTAGAATTAAGGAATGATGAAATTCTTCTGTTGTTGTACGTTGAATTGCCTTTTCCATGGTCGAGTTGTATCTCTGTAAGTGTGAAATTTTTACCATGATAGAATTTCGATCGATTAGGGACCATTTAAAACGAAATTACAACAACTTCCACCACATCCACGATGCTTGTATGATAAGATTAATGTGAAAGGCTGTAATCTCGTTCGATTCGTATAGATTAAATTCGATATTTACCGATATCAGACGACTGTACTGGGTTTATCATTAAATCGTCACTGAAACGTTGATAACCATCACCCAACACACCGAACTTATTAACTGTAGCCATTTCAGTCTGCAAAACGCAGCTGTTTTACATTTGTTTAAGCTCAAGGTAATCATCCGACGAGCGTATTTGTTTCACATAAACAACTTCACGCGTTTAAGTCATTGTGAATTACAATGCTGATGCTCTGGTAAACTTTCGTTTGTTTCCAATGAATAACGACGTAGAACTCAGCAAGTCAGCAGGAAGGGCTGGCGTAGGTGTGACTGGCATAGTTGCGCAATAAAAATATCGCTGTCATTTTTAATTTAATTATTTTTAAACGATTTTCTGTTCAAATTTGAGCAGTTGTTACACACGCATAATTAATTAAATAATTTTATGGTTTAATCAAAGGTAACAAACTAATTTACGATTGTTTTCTTCGCTATCTGATTCATATCAGTGGAAAATTGAATTTGTAAATATTTTGATTGTGTTTGTAGTAAAAATTGCTTATGGAGTAACACTGTTCTCGAAGATAAACAAATTAATTTTTTTATTTCGGCCTTTTAATACAATTATTTGAAAATTGTAATTTAAAAAAATTAGCTTAAATTACGTCTTTTAGTATTTTTATTTTTTATAGATCATTAAATAACTTATAAAAGTTGAAAAAAGAGAATTGAAAAAAAAAATGTTTGATAACAAATAATTTTCAGTTCTTGCAATAACAACACTGTACAATTACCATGCGTCAATCGATCAAAAAAAAAGTTCTCATAAATTTTTTTGGAATTTTCTTCTTTCATTTAAACTGAATCAATTTAAAATATTTAGTATTTTTTCTTCTTGAAAAAAATATAGCTTCATATATGTTTTATTTTCAATATTTGTCGTACTTTTTAAATAAAAACTTCATTTAAAAAAACTCCCATTTCGGGTGAAGTGAAACAATGAAAGCAACGCATCAAAATTCCATCGTTGTCTCATCGATGTTTTAATGTGGTTGTTGTGTCCCTCTCGTAATTCAATGTTCGTGTGTGTGTAAGTTTTGCGGCGTGTCATGGAAGAAATGTGAAAACTCTTTCGGAAGTGTTTTATTTTTAAGATTTGTATGAAATACTTTCCTCAATTAGAGTAAGTGTTTATTTTAATTACTTTCTTCAGCATTCGTGCTTTCGTTTCAATCTTCATTGTTTCTAATATCTAAATTTTTCATCAGATGGTAGAACAAAAAACGAGTAAAAAGGCCGAAGCTGCCCCTAAAAAACCCGATGCAGATGCCGCCAAGAAACCAGCAACTACTCCGAAGAAGAAGTCTTTGGCCAAGAAATCCAAAAGCTTAGCTTATGGTAAGGTTAAGTTCCAAGCTTTCCTATGGCGCGGTAAATGGAGGTTCATTAATAAAGCTGAAGCTGATAAAGAAAAAAAGAAGAAGTTAGCTAAATTGGCCAAGCTCAAAGAACAAGGCGTTCAAATTAAGGTAATTGAATCGTATTAATTTTTTCTAACTGGCTATCTCGCGCAAGTTATCCTTGAAAGGTAATGGAATAACTGTTAAGTAGTAGCCTATAGTGAATGCGATTACAGGTGTGTATATTGACAGCATATTCTATACATGTATAATGTCGCATACAAATTTTCATTCTTCATTATTTTCATTCATATCATGTCGTAGTTGAAATAATTTTAATTGCATGTTCCTCCTAAAATGTTTCAAGTTGTGTTAATTGATTATTTCTTTTGTTTAGGAAAAAAAGAAGAATCGACCATCGATCATTGAAAAACCAATTAAAGGCGAAAAGAATGGCGAAACTCGTAAAATTCATCTCAGAAGAAAGAATTTCTACCCCAGCGTAAAGGCGTAAGTATTTTTAGTTTTGGTAATTTCGAGCTCGTCGTAGATCACAGATTTAGTTTTGTGTTTCTTGAAGTAGCTCGTAAATTAGATCGCTCGCAAATCCCCTCGTTTGATGATGTTCAATTAGAGACGCTTTAGGCGATACAGTACCTTTATTACTTTATCGAGTCGGAGTCCCTGGTATATGTTTCTAATATATCGGCGCTTTTAAACGCTCGTAAATTAATCCTATCTTACTTATGCCCTTCGATAATTTTGTATTGTCCAAGGCACAAAGTGAGATACATTTTGTAAGCCATTGAAATACTATACCTGAGTCGAGTAGGAGTCTCTGATCTATGTTTTAATATTTCAGCGCTTTATAAACGCTCGTAAATTGACCTCGTCTGATTTATGCCCTTGGATAATTTTGTATTATTTAAGGCACAAAATGAGATACATTTAAAAGAAATTTTGTAATATCTGGAATCGAGTAGGAGTCTCTGATCTATGTTTTAATATTTCAGCGCTTTATAAACGCTCG
>FIZV01004822.1:0-10371 GCA_900050545.1 Trionymus perrisii | reverse complement strand
GCAGAAGGAATTTACCCTAAATTTGAGCAACAAGAGTCTACTAAATAATGTTGTTTTTGCTATTTTTCCACGTTCATAGTTCACCTAAAATGAACGCGAAGTGTATCAAAACTTTTTTTTCCAAATAAACTTTCCTCGTAATTTTTGAATTTACGAAGAGATCTTTCCGCCATCAAATTTTTATTTCGTAAAATGATACACAAATTTCAATCCACTAGTATCGATAAATGGCGACGAAATTCAAATTTTCGATCACAGGTAAAATTCTTTGAAAGCAGCACGCCTCAGATTTGTTTACATTAACACGCTAAATGATAAAAATTATTGTTCGTCCAAAATATATGATAAAAAAGAATACCTTCTGGTGGAATGATAAGGTCTCGTCACTGTATCCCGACCGTTTGTAATATTACATTGGAAAATGTTAATATATCATCGGCTGGTTTTTCGATATAATCTGCCAATTTGTTATTGACCATGACTACGGTACTTTTATTATTCGGATAATAAATTCTGACAGCCGTAGTTATCGTAGCTGCGCCGCAAAACAATCCATCGAATTCGTAAGATGAAAATTTCAACCTGGAAATAAAACAAAGTTGAGGAAAATCCAAAAAGGAAGTTTTTTCTCAAGAAAAAGTAATGCTCAAAAGCTTACTTGTTCGAATGGGAATGGGTCCAATTTTTAGCAATTTTATCGCTCAAATTTCTAAAGATATAGTTTCTCTGCAAGTAAATAATATCGAGGATGTTTATGCAAACGGTATAGATCTTGTCGTGGATTATGTCTCGCATCAGTGGTAATAGGGTATCCACGTAAACTAATAAAGTGGGTACACCGATCTGGAATTTAAAACAGCATCATTGTTTCTAAAGCTGAATCCGAGCAGTATGAATACAATGTGAACTTACTTACATCAAAATTCAATGATTTAAAAACACGTACTTCGGAAGATAAAATATTTGGAACAGTAACCGATAAACCACGTTTGTTCAAATACAAATGAGCTGTTTTTGGAGGTACTATCTGAGAAAATTACACAATAAATGAGTCCTCTATAAATACTTTCGAAATATAATTGAAAATTATAGCCAATTATTCATACCGTAGAATGAGCACAATATTTGGATGCAAGTTGAATACAAGAAATGACACGTAGTAGAGCATTATTACTGACATTTTCAACTATTCCATCCCATTCGGATATTTGATCTTGTTTTTTCTTGACAGATTTCACCATCTCCACGAACTGATTAGCTATGAATCTGTAAATACAAAATACTAAGCGTACTATACTTGGAGCTTTCAGTTTTGAAAATTCAGAAGCTTACCGGTCGAACAGCTCAACAGAACGATAACGTGTATCCGCAGGTTGTTTCAAGTCTTTACACATTCTAAAAATTAATTCAACGACGCAAGTATGGGTCACAACGTAAGGGGGTGTTACTTTTAAATTTTCTTCTCTACCCCTTAAAAGCGAGCTATTTTTCTTCAATTCGTCTAACCAGTCTGTGAACAATCTTTCTGCGACAAAAATTTTCACAAGTAATGCAATAGTTCAAGAAGTTCGTCAAAAGTTGTTTCACTTACCGTCGCCTTTTCGATGCCAAATATCGCATATCTTGCCTCTGTATCCGTTGTGGTGAGTAACTCCACTCAGAGCGGAATCACATTTGTTATCTTTGTCTTGTCCGAGACACTTGGAGGCTTCACATTTCTATGCAACAAATTTTATGGTTACTTACTGTTTAGTTTGAGGTAATAATGTAAACATGTTGATAGCACTTGCTGGTTTATAAAAGACAACTTGAACATCATTACCGGTGGCACTTACATTGATTTGAATTTTACGTTTTCGATCCATACAAAAAATTTTAAAATTGTGATCATTTTGAAAAAATTATACTACTCATGATTTAGAAGCAAAATCGTATCAACATGTCGAATTTTGTCTAAAATTATTTCTATCTATTTATCGAAAGTAAAATGATGAAAATTTAAAATGAATCAGACAACCGCGAATTACTTGTATTTTACTTATCATAAAAATGAAGTACAGAAATTTCTCTTTGTAGCCATGTATTTCAAATTGACGGAAGAACCCAAGATCAGTTTGCATCATCTCTAAGTTTACGCTTTTTTCGGAGAAAACTATTTGCAATTGTAATTTTCTATACTTACAGATTCTATCATTATTTATTCATGAAATCGTTAGAAACTGTAAATTATTATCACTTTCAATTCGTCTCCGATAAGAAAAGTTCAATTTATTGATTTGAAGCCTTGAAGTTCATTGTCGTATTGTCGTCATGGTCGTCAAACGTCAAAGGGACCTAAGTATCAGCGCTCCTAGCGGGAACTTTACGAACAATTCTGGACGGTAAAGGTAATCCCCTGCACCCGCTGGACGGAGATTCCCATCATATGCCGTTTGAAACATGGCGTTTGTTGATGAAGTTTTAAAGAAATAATCCGGTAACTCCCGGTAACATTATTAAATCTTGCTTAATGAATTTATTTCTAATAATATTTTAAACGATAACAAAAAAGAAAAGGTGCGTTCCTGGGTAAAGTTTTTTTTGACAATTTTCCATAATGGCTGAGTACCTGGCTTCCATTTTTGGTACCGAAAAGGACAAGTAAGTTTGAAATTTTCAATTTTAGTTCTAATATTCTAAGAAAAGTATAACTATAATCTCGCCTCATTTATGATAATTGGACGAACAACATGAATCGCTCGATATTTAACTTTATTACAGGGTAAATTGTTCCTTTTATTTTAAAATTGGAGCCTGCCGACATGGAGATAGATGCTCTCGGATCCACAACAAACCTACCTTCAGTCAAGTGAGTAAATATTGATAAAATTATTGTACAGACTAGCTACACGTGATACCATTTTTAACGTTGTGCCATATTACATTATAGACCGTTTTGTTACAAAATCTGTACGTAAATCCTCAAAACTCAGCCAAGTCGGCAGATGGATCACATTGTAAGTTTAAATGTTTATAAACGCGATAAGTTTTACGAATATATTTTTACAAATTATTCATATGATTTTAGTGGTTTCCAATGTATCTGATGAGGAAATGCAAGAACATTATGACAATTTCTTCGAAGACGTTTTCGTGGAATGCGAAGATAAGGTAAGTTCTTCAAAATTATTCTTTCTTCAATACAATATGCGAGATGCTAAACTTGTAAAATTTACTTCGCAGTATGGTGAAATAGAAGAAATGAACGTTTGTGATAATCTCGGAGATCATTTAGTTGGAAACGTTTATATCAAGGTAGTCAATTTTGATTCTTTTTGCGTGTATTCGCCAAATATTAATTATACGAATGTACAGTTCCGCCGTGAAGAAGACGCTGAAAAGGCGGTGAATGATTTAAATAATAGATGGTTCGGTGGTCGACCAGTTTACGCCGAGTTGAGCCCTGTTACTGACTTCCGAGAAGCGTGTTGCCGACAGTACGAAATGGGGTAATTAATCGCCCTTATTTGTTGAGAATAATTTTAACTATTTTCAAATTATATCATTACCAATTTGATTATTGCAGCGAATGTACCAGGAGCGGATTTTGTAATTTCATGCATTTGAAACCGATATCTCGTGATTTACGACGTTATCTATATAGCAGACGCAAGAAGAGCGGTAGACGGTAATAATCGGCAATTTATTCATTTTAAAATTTCATCGCAATTACACCGTTTTTATATTTCATTCATTTTCTAGATCTCGTAGCCGATCGCGTGATCGTAGTTCCAGAAGATCACGTTCGTCTTCCAGAAGCCGACATCGTAGATATTGATCAATTGTGTTTCGGAGCTGTTTCGTTTTATGCGTTTCATTTTCTGTTCGTACGTGTCGTGAAAAGGGCGTTATAAGGAGTATAAGGTGGGTTTTCGCGAAAGCGATTTCGTTTTCTTATTTTAACTTTGTCCATGTGTTGTAAATTGCAAAAAATGAGTTTTATTCACTTGATTAAGTTCAGTTTTAGTGTAGTGTGATGCGAATATGAATAAAGTACGCATATAATTGCCTTAATTATTCATTTTCGGTTATAAGAGTAGATTGAAGTTTACACGTTCCAAGTAATGCAAAAGAAGAGAAAAGATTTATTTACTTATTTATTTAACAAAATGCTGGATTTTACGCGATACTTTGTATAAAAATTGCAAAAACTCGTATTTATAAACCTATGATAGATTATGTTTTAAAAAGTCAGTCATTACATAACCATTTTTTTTACATTTTGTTCTCGCTTTCCCTTACCATCGATCACAGATTAGTAGTCCATATGCACCTGTCATCTTTTAGAATATGGATTTTATTATTTTTCGGGTTTCGTCGGTTTTTCTACACTCGATTTAAGCTTTTAGTGGTGACATGATGACGTGGCGGCAATAGAGGGTTAATTTCGAAGAAATTGAAGCGTGTCACTAACGTTTTATGCGGTTCAGGTTTATATAGTAAGTAAATCATTACGAATCCGCTGATTATACAAATGATCGCCATTATTACGCTGACTACGCCGGTCCCAAATATAAGACGTGGCATTGTAGCGAAAGTATATCGTATTTGTTGCCTTACATCCGGCGGAATGTCGCAAGTTTGTTCGAACCAAATGGCAGGGAAAAGGACTGAAGGCACTTTCGAAAGCAGGCTGAAAATTTAATTCTATGATTAATATTTTTTGTCGACATAATGGATAAATTGAAAGTAATACTTACTCGAATTCAGACGATGGTTCAATCATAACATTAACTTGGATTCTGCCATGGCCGTCTAATACTATTCCAGATTCCTGTAATGTATGTTATCTTAGTACCGTCGCATAAATCGATAAACCTAGCGTCGTATAGGTACGCTTCCAGAAACTACCCACTTTTTCCAGTATAAAAACAAATTGGTGCTTTTCTTTATCCGGATTCATACCGGTAATATTTCGTCTATATTTTTCACTGGCTTGGTAAAAATGTGGAAACGATATGAATATGGGAGCTCTTACGATACTGGTGATATTTCGTATTCCCGTTTCAATATCCGTGTCTACGTAATTTCCCGGTTTTCTCGCTACCGACGGACCCATCGTTTTTGTGGTTCCTACGAATTTAACACCTTCGACACCGTCCACTTCGGTAGGTCCAGCGTTTATCAGATCAAAAGAACTGGAAAAGTTCTACATGTTAGTAACTATTTCCGAATATTTGAAATTTTTACAAATATCCACGTGGCAAAATACTTGGCATTGAAATAACTACCTACACGCGTCCGGAACGAATAGAAGAATACTGTTGCCTTGTGCGCTTTTCATTGGCCATAAATCACCTAACGATCCGTGCACTTCTTGGTTATCTCTGCATTTGTCATTGAAATCCAACGAATGAACGTTTCCCAACAAGCTCAAATCATTTTCACCGGTGTGTATGTTGAAGTGATGAGTAACTGTGATATTTTTCTGCAAAATATATTTTCATTTCATTGTTTGCTGTAGTGAGAATAGAATATGCATTTCTGCTGGGGCACCGATGCGATGAGACGACTTACCTGATACCACCAAGCAAATCTGTCTTTCATATCATTTAGTTTCATCAGTCTATCCAAAAGTTGGGGTGAAATCATCGGGCTATCTTCTTCTTTTGGCTTTATCATGTTCTGTAATGTATCAAAAAATGTACATTTAGCATTGTTTTCCTTCGGATGGTAATTATAATTAATAAACGATCGATACTTACAAAAGTGAGAAAACTGCTCACCTAAAAACAAAGAGAAAAATTTTAATTAACAGTTATCTAAATGAAAGTAATCGAGAACTTGCGCGATTAGCCAAATTTAAACTAACTTACATCGGAAATTATACTTTTTACGTTGGAAACCATTTCCAAGGTTTCGGGAGTGGCAACTTGGCCAATCATTTGTAATACTGCTGAAACGCCATCATTGTACCCTTCAAAAAGTTGGCTGTGGACGGATTGGGTTATTACCAAAGGGACTTCTTTCATGTTGACCCCTTTATTAAGTATGTCAACAATTCGCGGCGATGACACGTGTTTCAACTGATATGCGAGTGCCTGTAATTGTGAAAAATATAGGAAAATGTAAATTTGTATCCCATTCTGATGAATTTGAGTGCTGCGAATGCAAAGTTACCACTGCAGCGACATTGATGGTAGTAATTCTATCACTCAATGATCCGTTTGACATTTCCGGTATAAAATCCCATCTTCTTTTTTGCGAAAAAGATACCGTGTAGTTATCATTCCACACAACGTCTTCTTTGAAAACTCTCCCCCTGTTCAATTTGGTTTATAATTTAAAAAATGCAAAATTATAGGTATTCGTACAATATTGTACGCATGTAGTAGGTAGGTGGTACTAGGTAGGTAGGTACCTGAATACATAAGGACCACGTTCGGTGAAATCTGGAAAAGCACCGTTCAAGGTTTCCGTAGGATTGGTCCAGTTGAACATGTAAACTTTTAAATACACCGGTAGTTTTTGCGAAAACCATAGCTTGGCTGTTTCAGATGATTTTCC
This sequence comes from Trionymus perrisii, assembly GCA_900050545.1. Classification (NCBI taxonomy): domain Eukaryota; kingdom Metazoa; phylum Arthropoda; class Insecta; order Hemiptera; family Pseudococcidae; genus Trionymus; species Trionymus perrisii. Next base: position 3,825 of record FIZV01004822.1, on the reverse strand, counting down.
TCGTAAAGGTAGTTTCTATAGAAGAAAATAAAATTATAAGGGGTAAATACTTTTACAATTTTAATAAACGTGAAAAAATAAAAATAATAAGTAGATACCTAAATGAAAAGGATAACGTAAATTTTCATTCAAGGTCGGAGGTAGGTATAGACAGGGTTGCTTCGAATCATGAAAATTTTGATTCGAGTCACGAATCAAATCATTTTTTTAAAGGTTGATTCGAATCAAGATCAAATCAGTTTTTTCAAAAATTGATTCGAATCATCATTCGAATCATTTTACCAAATTTTTATATATCTCATTATTCTCATTCTTTCATCATCATTTTTTGCTTTTAGGCAAAATGCCTCAAGTATTGTATTTCTTCAATTTATCTCACTTATTTCTCATTCCCATCAGAAAATTCATGAAATTGAAAAAACAAAGACAGAATAACAAATCATAATATATTAAAAGTCAAATTGAAATTAAGTTATGAATGAGATTGAGAATGACACATAAATATGTATTATAAAATATACTTAATATTCAAAAATCTATCACAATCACGCTATCGAAGATTCGAATCACTTTTGATTCGAATCTTGGCACTCCTGCTGGTAGAGAGGAAGGTCCAACTTTCTGAAGAAAATACCCTCATTTTTGACTCAAATGTAATAGTGAAATCGTCCTCTTTGCCCGTTGAAATTAATGAGTACGATTTCCACAGACTCTTTCGGATCTCTCCATTTGGTATTTTCAACCAAATTAAGTTGCCTCCGTGAAATAAATTAAATCCTATAGATGAACACTGTCGTCGAAAACCTTATACCACTCTCCAACGTTCAAATTTTCACCTTCCCCTGAAGTAGTTGCGACAGTCTACTCATGTTAGTTGACGTAGGCCATCCATAAGTCGACTCCCTCAGCTGCAACCTGTAATTTTACTTCGAGTAAGAGGCCGAGAAATTTTTTATGAAAATTGGAGTATCTTATAAGTATTCTTATAACGTGGGAAATGTCGCCTAATTCGGTCCAATAAGGTTTCAAATCTTTAGTTTCGAAATACATTGAATTTTCTAAACGTATTTTTATTCCCAAACGAATATCCATCGTACATCTCTCGAATATTTTCGAATTCCTTCTCGTTAATTTGGTCAAGGATCATAATTTCTTTGACGAACTCTAGATCTATTCCATAACAAGCCATTGGCTCGTCGTCAGTTATGGACCGGATTCTGACTGTTCCAGATTGCGAAAAAATGCCGGAGTTTTCCCAAGAAAGAATTCCAGTTATAGTCGCAGTTTCTAGAAATTCGTTGCCCTTCAAAAATCGCCCATAAAAATTGGAAAAATGCCTTATGACAGCATCATACTCATCTATCAAAAATACTACCTTCCTACCAAAGAATTGGTGTAATAAGAAGCTTAAAATGGTTAAATAACCGCCTATAGGTTTATCATAGTATCCAGAATTGATGTCGTTGATGAGTCTTCTGCGCAAATAATTAAAATGATCGACAAATTGATGTCCTGTTGTAGGGGACGTTTGCAGATATTCGTGTTCATCATAGGCCATATAAGCATCTACCACAAACATATTGATCTTCTATAAAGTGTGAAAATAATTGCGTGCAGGAGGGCTATGAAAATCCAAATATACTCGTATCACCGGAAATGTATTTCTGAATTGCATAATCTCCGATCAGTTTTTTATCAAAAATGGTTTTGATAAATGAATTTCTTCGCCATACTCGTTGCATAGGTATAATCCCATTTTCAAAAAGATGGAAAGCTTCCGTTTCATTTCTTGGAATTGGTTCGAAAGTATCATGTTTAAAAGGTATTTCCAAGAAGGTTTTTACCATCAGCTGCTGTTCAGTGATTTCCCAAACCTTCGGGGCAACGTAATTGCTGTTTTTGAGTTAAGAGATGACGTAATCGATTAGTAAGGAATTATCAATGAAAAATCTACTGCTTCGTACAAAATCGTAATACGTGGAAGATTGCAGGGGAATTGGTGATTTTTTTAACTTGTTGGGATGTGCAACAGCGATCACTTGGCTTTGCAGTGGATCAGGTCCTGATACGTACGCATTACCCAATGATGCACCCGGCATAAAAAACGCGACATAGTACGCTAATAAGACGATCGACCTGTAGAAAAATAATTGTAAAAATTAAATTAGCTACCCTAGCTGAGAACAAAATGGATAAATAAAATATAGCCTGCAAGTTGCAAGAAATTAAAAAACAAACAAACAGACGATTTGAGCAGATTTTTCAGGGGATTTACGAGTACTTAGATTATGAAAATGTCGATTGATAGGTACTTCTCTACTCTGATTGGTTAAAAACTAGTGACACGGAATTTACACTTTTTTGGAAAAATGTTGGCAATAAACAGAGGTGTTCGATTATTTCCCGATTATTTTGAAAAAACAATCGATGCAGCATCGATTATTAATCGTTACATCTCTGGCAATAATCTGACACCTTTGCACGATGGGTAGGCTACTACACTCGAAAAACTTGATCATTCGAACATTTTTTGAAAAATTAACTAAACCTTCAAGAACTGGTCATGTTACGAAAATAAATCGAATTTAAAAAAAAAAATGAATTTTTCAAATCTTTAGGTAACATTTTTTTTTTTTTGAAAAAGCTGAAGTTTAAATTTGTCGAATTATAAAATTTCAAGAATTTATTAATAAATTGCTCGAACAGGGCAATTTTTTTTAGCAAATTATAAAAATCTTAAAATTTTTTAGCAAACTTCAAAAATTGATGGTTTAATTTTTTTTTTGAAAGTTGGCTAAATTTTAAGAATAGATCAAACTTTCAATTTTGATTAAACTTTGGAAATCCTCTAATTTTGAATTTTCGCGAAATTTTGAAAATTATACAAATTTTCAAAATCAACCAAGTCTAAAAAATTGATGTAATTTCGAAAATTGATTAAAATTAAAATTTTAAAATAACCTACTGAAACTTCGAAAATTACTCCCACCCATATTAACTAATCAAACTTGAAAAGTTTGCATTTTAAAATTATTTACACTTATTGCATCTAAATCTATAAGTACGATAGGAGTTAGTAAGTACATTTTCAACTCACCGCAGGAAAATAAAAAACTTCATATTGCGGGGTATACCCGAAGAACAAATGAACACGATGACACGATGCTGTAGACTAAGAATAATTTATGTTAAGTTTTACTAAAAATTGCGTTAGGGGGCGCGAATCCCTACGCGACGTTTTCGTTAGAATAGTATCCAATCTACTGCTTAACATTATACATTACCCGATCGGGGTAGCAAAAATGATGAAATGAATTTCTTTCATCGTAATTGAGTTCCTATATCAATAGATTACCAACATTTTAACAAATTCCGAGATGTGAATAAGATAACTTACAACTTATTAGGTACAGCATCTAATATCGCCGATGATGGGTGAAGTTGAGTGAAGTTAAATAATGATCGCAGATAGTAAATATTAAAAAAATCAATCAATAACACATTCCGCCGAGATAAGGGAAAGGATTCAATAACTTGTTGTTGGACTTGCAAAATAATTCTCGTGAAAGAAAATTGAAAAAAGATCATCTACCAATTTTTTATCTTTAGACTTTGAAAAGAAAATCATTTCAATTGAAAAAAACAACAACAACAACAACAACCCGTATTTTAGAGGCAATTTTTTCCCCAACGAATATTATATTTTCACTTGAACATCGTTTTATCGAAGCTACACTGAGAGAAATTATTACATACAGTAATTTTTACTATAAATATAAGACTGTGGATGAGATTGGGAAATATAACACTTTTTACAATATAATT
>FIZV01004811.1:0-11873 GCA_900050545.1 Trionymus perrisii | reverse complement strand
AAACATAGGTATGTTTTTTCTATTAAAAAAAAAAAAAAAAAAAAAATAGATGACTTTTAGAAATTTTGTCAGATATTTTAAAAGAAAAAGTTTCAAAAATGACGATGAAGATTGAGCTACCTACAAAAATTTTTTTATAAGTTTGTAAAAGTCTGACTTGAAGGCACAAAATCATCTAAAAAATTTTCCAAGTTTTTAAAAGTAACGAAGTTACTCGGATCAAAAAGTCACAATTATTTGTTTTTGGAAGTCATTTTTCTAGCAAAATATCAGAAAGTCAAAGCTACAAAAATTTTATTTTTCAAGTTTTCAAAAGTTTGACTTACCTATAGTCACAAATACAATCGAAAATTTTTCTAAATTTTTAAAGTCTGACTTAGCATCTCCCAGATTAGCGTCTCCCGGATTTTGGAATTACCCCCAGCGGAAAAAACATATCCATGTTAATTTACTATAGAAAACTGATGAATTATAGTGTGTCTTACAAAGGATTGTAAGCACTTGAGTACACTCAGTTTTGATCTAAAAGACTGAACCAAAGCGTCGTTCAAAGTCTAGAAAGCTCGAGCTTACGACTACACTTCATACACCTCGATAAATTACGACCCTTATTCGTTTCGCAATACTGCTTCTATGACATAGAAATACTTCGTATCATTGATAAGGTCACGACAAACAAGCCATCGTGGCGTAAAAATCGTTATCGAATAAAAATGTCAAAAAACATTCGCCCTTTGAAGCGAATTCAAAGCTCGCACACGTACATGATAAGGTATACCATCTCGCTAAAGCTACGAAGAAGAGGTGTGCAAGCAGAGAGCAAATCAAAATTCATCCTTTGAATACTAAACGCGTCGCACTGGCCAAGTGCTCTTTTACTTTTATACATACACATAGTCACATATACCACCTACACTGCAATAATGTACGTATACATAATTTTAAACGTTGTCGTGAAGTTTAATAGTGCACGAGTACTAGGTATACCCGAATCCGTACAGAAGCAGTGTATACCTATACCACATCACCTTTCAGAAACACTGCAGCGGTGAAGGGAGGGGATTACACATTTGCATAGCACCGCGTATACTTTGTGAATATGTTGTAGCCACGAGATTAAGGGTGGTATTTGATTCAAAATTATGAACGTTTTGCGGCGCCAGAGACGTACAACAGTAGTAGCAAAAGCTTAAGGCCAATGGTGGTTTGATATTCATTACAAAGGTAGAACCACTCCAGTTCATTGAAATGTAAAAGGGTTAAAACTTTATATATTGTATAAGTGTGCGTGAGAACCGCAAGTACCCCTTGCTCGCGGGATGCTCAACGTAGGTATTTTACGAGCTTTCATAATATACTCTACCAAGGTATTCGGTCCACTTTACGACTAGATACGTATTGTTTCATCTAGCTCCCTCTCGCTAACACCTCATATATCCTGATGTGATTTTAGTATAAAGCTGTACTTGGCGGTGTTAAGTACCTGTAAGGTTGGGCGTTTTTTCAACCTCCTCCACTCGTCCGTTTCTTTCCCCACAACATAGTCTCTGAATAAGATCTAGTCAGGATTATTGTTTTCAGCCATGGTAATCCGTTAATGGTTGCGGGATATGGAGATTTAATAAACAGGTGAACGTTCTGTGTTGAGCATTTCGCTGCTTCACCAACAAACCTTGGTTACACTCTGTGTATTATTCTCCGATGGTAGAATATTTAATTACGAGCAAATACTCGTAATATAAGCCATTTCCAACCAAAGTAAGTGATATTTGAAAAGACGAACAGATGGATTACGGTTTTCATGCAATCATTACTGTGTAGTATTCAGGGGTGTCGAGATCCCTCACGGCGTTTGAGGACTCCCCCCATTTGCTCTCACAATCCCCCCCCCATTTTTGCACCCTCATATTTTTCAGACCCCAGTAACTATAACAAAAATCATCTTTCTACTTTGCAATTTGCTTCACTCTTGTGCTGATACATTACATTGACACATTTTCAAGGAAGAGGGCGTTTTATGGAATAAATCGAAAATCACATTTTTAAAGAACTGTACCATTTGTATTGTTTAAAAGTTCGAGTGTTAAAATTTCTTTAAAATTCAGAGGATTTTTTTTTCACATTCACAAAAATTATTGATTTGCTTAAAATTCTGCAATGTCTAATTCACAAAAACTAATGATTTTTAAAAAAATTCATAAAATGAACCGGTTTATCGGACGTATTCTTCTGAGATTACGCAGTAGAAAACATTACATAATAAGATACGCCCTTTCTCCTTTACATTTTTTTCCCATTAGTGTAATACCATCACCATATGCGATTTGATTACTCTATCCAAAATTCAACAAACGTACTCAACAAAATATAGCAAAGGGTAACCAAATATTGCGAAAATCCTGGCTGACATTTTTTGATTTATGAATCTCGCCGGCAAATCCGATTAAAAACTTTTGAAAAATATTTCAGTCCGCGAATATATACGTATAGGTTGGATTCTATGCACGATTTGTATACATGAGCTCGCACCATATGACAATGAAAGCAATACCACGCTTTTACAGACCCGGCTTCATGCCACACTGCAGAAGTTTAGAAAGAAGGGGAATGGTTAGTAACGGTTGCGTCGATTCGACGAAAATTCAAAAAACCATACAGCCGTGTCGAAAGTCTATACGGTGGAAAAATGAATTGTTTTAAAAATACCTAACCTATACCTAGATAGTAGATACGGTCGTATATTCGCAGAAATATCTAACTTACGTTACGTATCCGAGCACGTTGCTATGCAGCGTAAAATCGGGCGCCGATTCGGGCGCACGGTTATTTCAAACCATATATGTAGAATTACAATAGCACATTTTAATGACAGTTCAAGTTTTCAACCATTTTGACATATTAATTAGAAATAGTTTCGTTTGAAAATTTACGATGTATAACCGAACGCCGTTTTATAAATGTTAATAAATAACTAAAGCTGGATGAAATCCGCCGATATGTGTACTGGTAACCTCTTCATTGCGCATCCCATACACAATGGAAACCACTTTTCGACGGAAAGCTCGCAGCTTATGGAAAGAAACCACGCGATGCAGGTGCACATAGTCTTCCTGCATGCCATAGACAGAGCGGGCTGTTAATCAAAGTAGGTAACTCGTGCCTTATATGTAGGTACAGGTACTATAGCTGCATGTCACGTAACCTTGAAAAGTGAATTTTCACTCAACAAAACTTCATCCAAGTTTATTTTCGGCTTATAGACGTTGTGATGATGTTAATGGGAAGACGAGCCAGAGCAACGTAGTGAAGAATGTACCAACAGACAATGTTTCAAATGTTTAGTTGTATTAAGATAAGCCCTGTAGTCGTGTTGACAATAAGTTTCAAATTGAATTACATATAGCTGAGATTTTCCTAAATTTCAACGGAGTAAAACTTGGAAAACGCGAACTTCGTGGGCGTTTTGAGTACCTATCGTACAATTCAACTCTGGAACGTGTTTAGAGTTTAATCATTCGGGCAATTGTAAAAAAATTGAGATTAGGGGTGCGTTGGCCACAAAACTTTTTGAAAGCCCAGATTCCTGAAGATGCTATAGCTATAAATACATAATACTCAAATTTAACGTTATAATTATTTATATTCTTGTTTGAAAGATCAAAAAGAACAGCAATCATGGACGACGATGCAGAAGCAGATAAGGTAGAAATCGTACCACCCAAAAAACGGGGGAAAAGAGTGACACCAGTCCTGATTCATGCAGAGGAAGAGGATATAAAAAATAACGGGCTCGTGATGAGTACGAAAGACGTTTTGGAAACACTAATAGCGGAGAAAACTATTCCGACGCTATTTAGTGGAAAAGGCTGTCATAAACTCGTTTGGATCTTCGTAATCAAAGACGCTAGAGATGGAATCAATCCATTAGTGTTTCATGGCTCCTTTGCACATGTGTGTTCTTAATTGCTCATTTTTTATTCGTGTGTAACTTTAGTGATTCTCGTCCGATTTTTATGTTTTTTGTGTCATTCGCTTCCGCTAAGGATTCTCCATCCGTTGTGTGTTTGTTTGTCGTTGCGACTCCAGCGGATCTGGAGATATCTTCGTTCGGAGTTTTGGCTGTTCTCTTATGAACTTTTGTACATGTGATTTCCACTACATGCTCTATTACTGCTGTCTGGAGGCTGCTCGTTTTGGTTGCTGTCAATTTTGTTGTATTGTTCTGCTTTCTCCAGCCACTGTGTGTGATGAACTCCAGCTGATTGAATCAACCAGGTTATAAAGTCATTAATTACATTCATTAGTGCTTGTGTATCTAGTCTTAGTTGAAAAAAAGCTACCAGCAAAGCTAACCCTGCGTTCAAGAGAAATTTACAATCGGAAAGTTGTTCGAGATAAATTTATTTTTCTTTGAGCTAGAGTGAGACGCGATAATTAGTTTATAAATGAGCGGGTATTCGACCCCGGTAATTATTTTACACATTGTATTAGTCTAGATGCGTTTATTACGCCGCGCCGAGAGATATCTCATTAGATGTGTAAAAATATCGGTAGTCGATAATTAATCGGTATTTTTCATTTAATTAGCGTAGGTGGCCTTTAGTCGAATCGTACAAAGATGATGGTGTAAATGAAGAGAAATAATTAGAGCATTAAATAATCCAGCTGACGTACATATGTATTAGTTGCAATTGCGAATATTTTGAATTATCTTAGGGTCTATCAGTAAATAGAGGTGATGAATACTTCATCGAGCAATTTCTTCATCACGTACACATTTTAAGCTGATAATTAATTAATTACGGAAGATGTTTTTGCATTTAATATCTACGGTGTTAATGATAAAAAATTGAAATAATTCGCGGTTTTTGTAATTAGAAAATATCTTCTAATTTCTTCAATATTAAAAACTTAATTCACCCGGCTGGTTAAATTCAACAGTCGACAAAAAAAAACACCAGCGTTCACCAAATTAGTCCAAATTTACATTTTATTTCCTCGCCCCGAGCTGCTTCGAAATTGCTTCTAAAATTGTTTCGCATGTTTTTCCCTTTCGATAGTTTATCTATATGTATTTTTTTTCGTGGTTGGGGAGCGAAAGCTGTAAAAAAAAAGACACCTCGAGGCATCTTTCTCGATTACCACAAGTTACCCAAACAAACTGCTATGTTCAAGGGTCCAACCGCAGATATTCCATTTTCAACCAAGTCTCTTATCAAAACTACAGTTATGAAGAAAAAGTTATTGCTTATTTTAAAGAAAAGATTTGTTTTTCAACAAAATTTTACGTAGGATGGTAGAGGTAAAAATTGGCTCGATGTTGAAATTCACCTGACACGTGTGTACAGAATTTCGGTATCTTCTTTAAATTATCTAAGTACCAGCAAGGTATCCTTACCAGTTATTAATTTGATGTCGTTAAATTTTAATTTCCCCGAGTAAATTCTTTGACTTGCTCTTTTTAACTTTAACTTGAAGAGATTTAATAAACTTTAGAAAATTTACTTACTTTGCTGATTGCATCTCTTTTACAACCAAAATAGTATTGCTACCAATGATAAACTCGAAGAATTGTATGACATTTACTTCAAAAATAAACAAGAAAAAGCGGTCAGCCGTAACAAACCAATGGAAAGAGATCGCAACCCATATCGTAAAACGAATATCACAGAAATAAAAGCATTAATCGGCATGTTATATATACTAGGTATATATCAAATGAGACATATGCATATATCCGAAATCTACAAGCGAGATGGTACCGGCATTGATTGGTTTATTGCCGTTGTAACGGGTAAAACTGTCATTTTAGATAGATACAGTACTCGCAGATCAACTGTGTTGCGGGACTGTTCTTAAAGATAAAATTTGTATATTGTATTTGCCCACGTGCCCATTATCTTTCTAAATTGTTTCGAAGGCAAATCTCGCTAATATCATCGATTTATATAATTTTTTTTAAAAATTTGCCTTCTTAATATTGTTACATTTTGACCAGTTGGCCAAGCAGACAAGAACAAAGCCCAAAAATCAAAGCAAAGTTTAGTGATGTCTTTTGAGTTACGCCTTTCGCGCTTTTCCTTCGGCACTCGACAGTTTCCATTTTCAATAATTTTCATTGCGCTTCGGTATCTCTGCACTCCTGGATTGCCAGTGCCTACTGAACGAATTTTTTCTTCGACAGGTTACTTGGTAAGTGAACGCTACTTTTTTTTCGATTAATCGATTGTCGATTATTTTGAAATAATCGATTTTGCCCAACACTATCAAAAACTGACAAATTTTCAAAAAGTATTGAATTTTTAAAAATCTTAAAATATCTAAAAGTTGTAAGTTTCTCAAAAACTAAAATTTTTCAAAAATTGCGAAATTTTTTGAAATTGATAAATTCTTGAAAATTGTTAATTTTTAATGATCCAATAATTTTACGAAAATGTAAATTTTTAGAAATTGTCAAATATCCTGGCTACTCCCGTTGAACGATTAAACAAATTTTGGTAACTGTAAAAGTTGATATTCAAAAAATTTCACAATACCCTTCGACTTAAAAACAGGATCTAACTAAACAAAAGGCACGGTGTAAGCCACTTTTTCAAGAGACATTAATTTCAATCTGCCGAGAAGCATTTCGTAATGTGAAAATTTTTCAGCAAAGGCAGGGCTCAAAAAATCATAGTAATATTTATGTACTCGACAAATAACCTTTTGAAAACAAAGTTACATTGTAATGCACAAATTCGGGTTCGCGAGACTTGTTCAACGTCAAGCACGTTCAAGATGCGAACGAAGGAAATAACGATAAAGTAAATAAACCACCGGTTGACTTTTACGATTAGCGCTCTAGCATTTCCATAAATAATTTCCAAACTATGTAATAACCTAATTAAATTACACTGTTGACCTTTGGTAAAGCCACTTGAAATATTTACCGGCGACAAAGTGCACAGCAGCCCGTTGTTTACATTCCATTCGTATATATAGTACGTATAGAATGGTACGAAAAGACCACAAACGAAACGTACTGCTACGTGGAAATAAATCTAAAATAAAAAAAAACTGCCACCAATTACACACGTGCTTCCGCCCAAGCCGCAAATGAAATTACCCGTATGAAATTTATTAACGCGACTTTCGTTCTTTTGCTAGACACACCAACACGTCCCACTGAGGTAGAAATTTTTAACGCGTTAAGTATATGGAGTTGGCGTGATGAAATGCAATTTAAAAGCTGCCAGCTAAGTCAACCATTCATCAAATTACGCGAAATACCCGCCTAGTTGGTTGCTCGTGTAGTTTAAATGTCATAGAAATACGTATGAAGTCTACTTGTTTTGCCATTTTCGCTTAATTTGAAACCAAAGGTGCTCGTTATCAAATGGAAATGAATGAAGGAAGAAAAACCAAAACTCTCGAGGCTTTTGAAACTTATACGTTTCGGTTTTGGCGTATTCGTATTGCAATTAAAATTCGACAATTTTTTGAGGTGAATTCTAAGCATTGTGAATTTTTAACTGTTCGAATTTTACACCTTTGAAATAGTGTGCCTCCCTTTCTCTAAATTTAACTTTTTACAAAATTATTTTTGATGTACCTAATCCGAGTAGATAATAATGAGTAATCCATAGCTACAATTTTCTGATATGCGTGGGAGGGGAGAATGAGTCCTGACTCCCCCTGTGCCTGTAGAAGTTTCAACAAAAAAATATCATCTGAACAATGTGACCCAGGTAACGTTTTTTCATCACGAGGGAGGCCCTAATGTGGGGGTTTATGGACATTTGGACAAGTATTTTTTTAAATAATGAATCGTGAAAATAAAGATTTTCTTAAAAAAATTAAAAAATACCAAAAATTTATGAAATAGAAAAAATCATCTAAAAAAACTATTTCAAAGGAACATAAATAAATTTAAAAAAAAAAAATCCATCAAAAAATTCAATAGCTACAAATTTTTCTTTGAAAGGAAATATTTCTAAAATAAAAAAATCAATGAATAAATAAAAAAACGTGATTTTAATAGGATTTTAACATGGATGTTTTTTCCGATGAGGGTAATTCCAATGACTTTTAAAAACTTGGAAAAATTTCATTTTTTTGTGACTTTAGGTCAGACCTTTAAAAACATTTTTTTTTGTGCAAGTAAATCCATTTTTGCACCAATGCATGATATCGATAACAAAATGAAAAATTGGATGGAAAATTAAGAAAAATGCCAACAAAGCAATGTCGCAAACACCATGGAAACAATGACATGATGCTATGGGGGTGGCAGCATCGCCAACCTCGTCGGAGACGACCAGCGCGACTTGTGCAACACGGAAGAGCAAGAGGGGGAAGGAGACAGAGACACCCAACACCGCCACAACAACAACGGAGACAGGGACACCCTCACCGCCACAACAGCAACATGATGAATGAGAGAATTTATATTTTGCTTTTTAATGTTTTTTAAGTTTGATTTTTTTCGTAATTTTTAAATGTTATTAACCTTTCAAATTTGAGGAAATTCGTAGATTTGGTAAGTGCCATCATCCATTAATATAATCACACATTTTGATCATGAAGAGGCACGCAAATTGCAGATCTCAAGACATGAAAAACACCACAAAATTTCATATCTTTTGAAATTAATACCCGGCTAAAAATTGGATTAGGTGTAACGTTGGTATTTCCAGTTTGTCGAGAAGTTCACGTTTGATTAATTTCTCTATATTATTGAAACTGTCACAGGCGTTGAATTTCTTGCGCATCTTTACAACTTCACAGTTCACACCATACACTTCCAACTTAACTTTTCTCTAAAATTATCACACGTACGGTATAAACTCCTTTAAAAGAAAAATCCTCAAACACGAGCACACATACGCACCATATTTCACTCGACGTATAAACGCGTCCCTACCCTGCCAATTTGTAGAAAGCAAGGGAAAAGGAGGTTAGAGGAGGTGAATGATTTTTTTTCTTCATCAAACGAAACGAATACCAAACACCTTAATAAGCGTGCTCGACTGCTCGTGTATACTATACGTCGATGAATATTCACCGAATTTCTTATCTCTCAAAGTATAATTGATACTGAAATCTAGCTACTGAGAGTTTGCCAGCGTGAATTCTCGAGTAAGCTTTCAAATTCTGTATACGCTTATTGGCAACTACACCTGACTAATCGCAATATTACACGCCTCAGTTCTTCATCGAGTTTCATTTCAATCGACTCGAACAAAGTAATTAGGAAACTTCTGAGAAATAGTGTTGCGATTTTGACAACTATACTTTTTCATCAGCTTGTTCTCAAAACAAGACATTTATGGAGAAAAACAATAGACAAAAAAATGTGATAAATTGGTATCAATAACTGAAAACAATCGTGGACACTCGACGTACAAGTAATGTGCATAACTAATAAAGAAGCTTCTCAACTACCTAATTCCTGATTAGGAATTTTTCGTATGTATTTCGAACACTTGAACAGGCTACATCCATTTATGGTAGTAAGTACTAAGTAGGTATTTAATTGTGAAGAAATAAAGAGCCTTATATCATAAAAAACTGCATTTAATGAAAAAAACGGAATGTCAATACGATGAATTTTTGGATAAAAACAATTTTTTCAGGACTGGGAATATTCAGGCTCCCCGTACCTTAGAGGGAGTGGGACTTGGAATTTCTTATATTTTTTTTGGAATGAATATAGCTTTCTTACTCATAAGAAAATTGAAAAATTGTCGAAATTTTCTACTCCAAAAATGAGGTGGAAAGAACAAAATCAAAAAAAAAAAAAAATATTCCAATAAACAAGTTTAGAGTTGACAGTTCAAAACAATTAAAACCCAGATGAGCGAAAAAAATTGTAGCAGTCTCAGCCTCGCGCAAGAAGAAGTTGAGGTGCGCTTTTCACTGACAAATCAAAATCCCAACACTGGTCATTCACTTTTTGAAATTTTCTAATGTGAACAACTTGTCAACTTGGTCGAACAAGTGCACACGCCGTACGGTTACATTCTCGCCTATAGCACGCTATTACGAGGGCAGCAGCTCCGTAGGACTCTTGTTCAACTACAGTTGGCACCGACCAGGGTTACTCGAATGGCAAGTGACAGTTTGGATGCCAAATAGCAAAAATTTTAAAAATTCCGGAAAAAAATGGAAGAATTTTTCAAAAAGTTTTCGAAAAATTTTTCAAAAATTATAACATGGATAATAAATGTTTTTCTCTTAAATGTCTTTGAAATATTCAATATTCATGTTAAAATTAAGAAATTGAAAATTTTTTCCAATTTTCTGAAATAAGAAATTAGGTACCTATTAATTAATTTTATGGAGTAAAGAATATCTCACTTTTTGGAATAAAAAAATGTTTCTCAAATTTTTAGTACAAAATTCTGAGTAGTAAAAATATTTCATTTTTTGAAGTGAACATGAAAAAAATTCTCAATTTTACCTGGAATAAAATTTTCAAATTTTAATAAAAAATTTCAGTTTTTTAAGATGAATTTTTTCCTCTTTTTGTATAAAAATGTTTTTTAAATTCTTGGGGAAACAAAATTTTCAATTTTTCTTTTTGAAGAGGTGTTCTCTTGATTTTATGCAATTTTTTTTTTCAGAAAAATCTAACAAAATTAACTTTGTTTGTTTCACTCATTCACTGGCTGCGATTCTATCAGTTTCTTTCTAGGAAAAACAAAATCAACAATGTGGAAAAAATCGTCCAATGCTGAACTGGAATATTGATTTTTTTTAAATTACAGAATTTTTAAAAATCGTGACTTGAAAAATTTCAAAAAATTGTAATTTTTCCAAAAACTGACAAATTTTCAAAAATTATTGAATTTTTAAAAATTGCCAAATTTCCAAAAATTGACAGTTCTTCAAAAACCGAATTTTTTTTTCAAAAATTATTGAATTTTTAAAAATTGACAAATTTTCAAAATCCTCTAATTCATAAAAATTACTGAATTTACAAAAATTGCGGAATTTCCCAAAATCATTAGTTTTTAAAATTTTTTAAAAATTGTAATTTTCTCAAAAAACTGGCAAATTTTCAAAATTTAATAAATTTTTAAAAATTGTCACATTTTCTAAAATTTTGGAATTTTTAAAAATTGTTAAATTTCTAAAAATTTTCAGTTTCTTAAAAACTGAATTTTTTTCAAAATTTATTGAATTTTGGAAAATTGCAAAACTTTTAAAATTATCCAATTCACAAAAATGATTAGTTTTACAAAAATACAAAATTTTAAAAAATCGTAATTTTTTCATTTTTTTCTGTTTTTAATTTTTTTTAAAACTAACAAATTTTTAAAAATTATCAAAAATCTTTAAATTTTAAAAAAATTGTCAGTTTCGTTTATTTTTAACGATCCAATAATTTTACGAAATTTCAAATTTAAATTTTCAGTACCGAATGTATAAATTGCCATTTTTGAAGGAATGTTAAAGAATTCACCCCCCTCCCCCCCCCCACATACCTTTAAAATGTATCAAGATAAACAAAATTGGAGTCCCAATAAAATAACCTAAAAAAATACAAATCGAAAAAATAAAAATTATTCACTTCAATTTTTTTCGATTTTAATTAAATTTTTTTTCAATTTCCAATTTTCCAATTGTTCAAAAGATCAAATTTTTAAAATTATTCTAAAAATGTTTGTTCATAAATTATAATAAATTGAAATTAATCACATGCGAAAATTAAAAATTCAACCCATTGAACATGAAAGTCTGAGTCGATGTGGAAAATATCTTAAAATCCTCCAGTATTTTTGAACACCACTTTTACAAGGTTATCAAATTTCAATTTTTTATTACCTACCACTTTATAAAAATCTCATTTCTTTGAAATTTTGGAGGGAAGTCAGACTTCCATAACTTCC
>FIZV01004805.1:0-11307 GCA_900050545.1 Trionymus perrisii | reverse complement strand
AGGAAATAAATGCACTTTTAGATCAGCAAACTGGTAAATAAAGTGCACTTTATTTGAATAGTTACGTAAATTAAATTTACATACTAAAAATTGAAAAAAATTTATTTACGAAAAAAAATATAGAAATTTTTCAATACTGATTCCGAAAAAATAAAGCAATTTATTTTCAGAAAAATTGATTATTTTTTTCAAAAATAATCGACTAGTTTCAGTAGATTTTTTCTCAGAAAAGTTGATAAATTGTTTTTCTCAAACAAAATTTCCCTGAAAAATTTAATGATTTTTTACCACGAAGATTTTTTTTACAAACTTGTAAAATTATTTTGTCCAAACACAAAGATTTTTTCATAATAATTGACACAAAATGTTGGATGTTACTCTCAAAAAATTTAAATAATTTTTTTCTTAAAAATTCAGACAAAATTTGGAATTTTAAAAAGTTTAATTCCGAAAAATTGAAAGATTTTTCTTTCCCAGAAATTAAGAAAATCTTCGAATTTATTAAAATAAATACTTAATTTTCATTTTTTATTTTTGAAGATTAAGAAGACGAAGAAGAAAAAGAAACCATTCAGTTTTTCAAGATAAAAAAATTTTTAATTGTTTGAAATGAAATATTTTTTTTATTTCTTCGAGGAAAAATATTAATTTTTGGGGGATTATTATTATTTTTTTTTGGAGAAATTTAATTTTTAAATCAATAAAATCTACCAAATTTTTTTGAAATTTTTGGAATAAAAAACTTATTTCTTTAAGGCGTTTTCTTAGAATAAAAAATTCTAATTTTTTTATCTCAAATTTTTTTTTGAAATGAAAGAAAACCTTTTAATTTTTGGTGAGTGACATCATTTTTCAATGTCTTTGAAATGCGAAGATCTCTAAATTTTACTGAAATGGTTTTCTGATTTTTTTTTCAAATTTCTTTAAGAACTGTGTTTTTTTTTTTCAAATTTTCCGGCGTAAAAACATTCTAACATTTTTTTTTTTTTTTCGAAGTAAACATATTTTTTTTTTTTTTGTAGAAAAAAGTCTTAGTTTTCCGAATATATAAATATATTTTTTTTTACAAAATGTAAATTTTTTTTAAATTAATTTTTTGGGATATTCCACCCCCTCGCCCATTTTTTAGAATAAAAAAATGTCTAAATTTTTTTTGAAATAAAAAGCTTTCAATTTTTGAAGTAATTTTTTTGAAGTAAGGAAATTCTGAATCTTTTGAAGTAAATGAAAATTACCTATATTTTTTTGATCATTTTTTTTGAATTTGTTTTTACGTTTTTTGAGAATCTTTTAATTTTATTGGAATAAATAGTTTTATTTAAAAATTTTTTCAGAATAAAATATTTCTCTATTTTTTTGGTGTGAAAAAATCTTTTAATTTTTTGGCATGAAAAAATTCAGTTCTTTTTTGGATAAAAAATTTTCTTTGAAATAAGCTCTCTTTTTGGAATAAGAAAATCTTTGATCCCCCCACCCTCCACTCTGGGAAAAAATCAACCCATATCCTAGAAAATTTCGAACTACTGGTCCTGTATCTGAATGAGACTGTTTGGGTGCTACCTATATTCTTTCAAATTTTTAGATTTCATTATTAGATTTTCTAATTTCAGATTTTAAAATTTGAGTTTAAAAACATTTCAAGGTCATTTCGAATGTTGAGACAGAGTAGGTAATATTATCTGCGTGATAATCGCCTATTTTTTTATCTCTTAATTGTGGCGACGATAAGATTTGTACTTACTTCAGCTGAGATTTGTCTCCAGTTCGATCCTCATAAAGTTCATATAGAACCATGCAGGATTTTTGCCCTGTCTTATCCCTTCTTCTTCGAAATTATTTTTTCTTCTCAATTCAAGAACGATGAAATAATTAATACATATTTTACGATGGTAAAGTGTCTAATGTCAATACAGGTACTCGTTGTATGATTTTTTTATACGTGTATTGGCAAGATGCATTGATCGTAAATTTGTGCATCTGAAACAGGTTTCTTTAGAGCCGTCAGTTTTTAACGACGCCGGAGGTTAGAATATTTGAAAGTGGGAGGACATGTTTTTAAATAATTACGTATTTAACTAAATAACGACTAATTCTTTTGTTTTCATTTTAGCATTACGTAAAAGATGAATAAATTTGCAATTTTTTTTACTCAATCGGATCGTATAGCCGAAGTGAAAAAAAAATCACCTCGGCTAATAAAGACGAATTGTTCTTATCATTTTTTTTTTTATTTCGCGAAAAATTACGAATGAAAGTCGTTACGTTGCGATGAAATTTGTTATCAAATTTGAAAATTTGCCGGCGAAGAGATAATTATGGTTTTTGTAAATGGTAGCACTGGTTTGATGATAGCTTGAGCGCAGGTTACTCGATTATGCGACGGTGCCAATTTTCTTTTTTCCGTATTTTTTCCTTTTTTCCCCCAAATAACTGTTGAAATATGTAACGATGGTTTACGTATACGTTCTTTCTCCTCCTTTTACGATACTTTTGTAGTTGTTTTTTTTTTGTTCTAAGCGAATATTCATGAAGAATGGTACCTGTGCGGGTATCTGCATCTACCTGTGGGTAGAGAAGAGGTTTATGACGATGACGGTCAGTGCAGATCATCAGTCATCTTAGAGACTGAGAAGAGGTGAAGCTGTTACGTTGGGAAGACGCTGAGACTAAGACTGATGGAGCTGAAACGTCGAACAAATGAGACGAACTTTACGTGGCATAGGCCTAGATTTGTACACAATCCCAAATCTGCCCTATTGTTGTGTATCGAATGTTGCAGTATTGAATGGTATGCCATGCCTCTCTCTATGTTCCCCACCGAACGTTTTTGGTCGACGTGCCTACTGCCTACTCTTCAGAAAACTACACGCCAGTCGTAGACTCGTAGTCGCTAATTACCATACGCGAATGTTGTATAGTAAAACTACCAGTTGATCGTAGTCTAATTAATGCTAGCTAAATTGGCGGTGAAATTTTTGGATATGTGAATGAAAGGATGATGATACGGTTATACGGGCTGTTGATAAGAAAAATACCGTAGAAGGAGAAAAAAGAAAAGAGAAAAATGAAGAAAATATTCGCTGATAGAGAGAGGAAAGGGGTTGAAAGTACGTAACGTGTGGAAGACGAGGGAAAGAGCAGCCGGTGAGCCGACTACTGCTGGGAGTAGTGTGACAAAAGAACAACGAACGAACGAGGGTGAGAATTTTTATTGATCTGAAACAAGCGAGTCAGTGTCAACTATATTGATTCTCTTGTCCCGCGCGTAATCATTGCCCGACCCTGGCTGGAGGAATAAAAGAAGTAAACTACAAAGTGTACGTCGTGTGCTTTGGAATCGGACTCGCGCTTTCTTTTTACTCTCAGCGAGCTTTACTCTTTTTCGCGAATTCTTCATCGCTATCGCGTTACCGGTGTATCGATTGATTTTTCAGATCGCCTGTTCTATATATTTTTTGCGGATAAAAAAATTACCTACTCAAAGTGGAGGTGTAGCTTTTTTTCATTTTAATTTTTAATTTTTGGATTCGCTCTGTTCTACGATTACGTACTCGTATGTGCATGTAAGACATCAGACATGTATTGCAACCGGTCGACCAGCGGCGTTATTTTGATATAGCAAGAGCGGAGACGACGTGACGGAAACGGGACGACAGTAGCGGTGGTAGCAACGTTCACCTTGCGGAACGGAAGGCTAGAAGGACGATTTGAAAAAATGACGACCGCTGGTACGCGGTCGTGGCGATAGCGTCAACGAAGCGGGACAATACGCGATACCGTACTCGACTCGACGTAACTTGGCCATTGCTAATAACAATAATAGTCGTAATATTTTTATTTCTCGTCCTTTTTTCTCATTTTCACTCTTTACTTCAGGTTGAAACCGTCTTCGATGCATTTTGCCGGTACACGATTCGTTTCGACGCAACATAAATGCCTCTTCTTGATACGTACAGTACCGTAGCCGCAGGTACCCGGTTAAATATCAACAGCTCTCTCGGTGACTGCTCTCGGCATCCGTTTTCGCCAGCTATTTTATAATACCGATCGTTTTCTGACGTGTTTCGTTCGTCGCCAGCCGGTTATAACGCGACTGCTCCTAAATTAAGCCGTTATCGGCGTCTAGTGATATGTCAGTGTACTGCTTTAAAATATGCATTATTTATGTTACTATGTGATGTGCGGTATTCGTATTTGCGATAAAGGTATTAAATGGCCACATTTGTTATCGGTTTAAAGAAATACAACGGTTTTGCCATCGTGTCGATGGCCATTCCGGGAATCAACTTCGCGAAAAACCATTTCCTCCGTTGTGCCGGTTCGAAAAGAAAATTCAGTTCGTGCTCCGAGTATCGCTGCTGCTCTCATCGGTGCTGAAAAATTACCGCCTGCCTGGTCAAGCCGTACCTGGACCGTATTCTACTATACCACCGATATTAGGCTGAAGCCTTCTCCTTTAGTTCTTCTGTATTTGTTACCACGGCCCTGGCACGAGGTAAAAAAGGTGCGATTTTATCTATTTATAAATTAATTATCCCGTTGCGAGTAAAAGCCGAACAATATTCGGGATTTCAAATCCATAGCCCATGTTCTATCATTCATCGTAGTGTTTATATTTTCAATCTCGTAATGGTGTGGGCGTTACATAGTGATATCGAACTTACGCTCCAGTTAAACCTCTAATGAGTCGCATTGTATTTGAAATTGCATCAATTATCGTATATTTAATTAATCCGTCTTTTTATTTCACCATTTTATTCGCTATTTGATTATTATTTATTTATTTTTCAACTTTTTCACATCGTAGGATTACTCTTATCGAACTGTCGAAGTGATCGAAGTTGCGTTTTTCGTAAATGAAACACTGCTTTTCTGGTATCAAATACCTATCTATTAATTATTACCTAATTGTACATTTTATAGAATGATGATTTTCTTTCTAACAGAACCGAATCAGCGTACTAGTGATATAATTATACAAATTTCAACTTACACGAAGTGGATTATTGTACGAAATAATTCATTTCGATTTGTTAAATTCGAAAAAAAGTTGTTATGAATGAAATTTATATCACGCAGTGTTGCCTCAACAAGTAAACAAAACACAAGTAATTTTTATCCCGTTGTAATTTCGTTATCTCGTTAATTGACGTTAATTTTTAATCAATTCGTACGAATTCCAGTTAATAATCGATTATTTACGTTATTTCCTTATAAAATATCATAATTGAATGAACTTTCCAAGATAAAAATTGATGAAAAACGTAAAAAACCTCGTAAATGTACGACTTTTTGAGAACGGTGGCAACAGTGCGTACAACTTTTTTAGAATGCGGAGTTTTTCGCGCGCTCAGAAGATATTTACGCTCGTACGATAACAACACTGCTTTAGTATTCGGACGCGTGCTTCGCATTTTTAGAATCGCGATCGTTAACCTGAAATTTTTAATTATTTAAAAAAATTAACGTAATTAAAGAAATAAATTTGTAAAATACGATGTGATTTTAGCCGAAATATGTGCCGGTCTAGGTTTAAAGTGAAATGATAGTTAAAGTGTTCGGTGATTGTCAGCGAATTGACTTGCGTAGTGCGTTTGTACAGCCTTCTCTTTCTTTTAATTTGCTTTCTCACTTGGATTAGCGCGCGCTGAAAATTTCTTTGCTTTTGAATCGGGAAAAGTACGGTTAGCGGCGACTATATGTCATAATAAACGCATATTAAATCCTTTGCCGTACGATGAAGGCAATAAATTTACCTGCTGTCGTATTTTCACGTAGTTACAGTAATGATAATTGTGATAGAAATTACATTAGCAAAATATCGCCTGTTTTATATGACGAAGATTCGCGTATTTCTTTGATAATTTATAATAATATGCTGTACAATCAGTGTTGTTGCGGTTTCAAAAGTGTTCCTTCGAAAGCACTAAGTCGAAATAACTTTAAAAGTATTTCGATTTGCGACTCATTATGAGACAGACACGCGGAGGTTCAAGAAGTAAAAAATGTAATAACTCCATTATTAATTTTATATACCGATGTATTTTTAGTTATATTTTAGAAATACCTACGATATGGCATATAGCTTTGTGGACCGAGTTGGACTCGAAAGCGTACACCGTTTTGCTACTATTTCGAAAATTATTCGCTGCAGCTCATTTCCGAACGAATTTGCTGGTGAAACAATCTACGTGCCATTTTTATTCGCTAAATTTCCTTTTTTTTTTCCTTTCCCGTTCAAATTGTCTCACTGATAACATTCGATTGTTTACTATCGAAATGGTGAAAATTATTGTTTGTTTACGTTTTGTTTTGCAACTCGTACGTTGTTGAAATAGGCTTAATGAAAACATTACATTTTTAATCTTCTCTTTGGCTTAAAAAAAAACTGTAAATGATACAGTTTTCGAAATCACACGTCGAAATTTTACACCTATATAATTACATCGAAATATCGAATACTCGGTCGTCAAAGCTGTTCTATCTCTGTAAATAGTTTACCTAGGTATATTCAATATCTACTGTGTATTTGTGTCGTCGCATATCTACCATACCGTATTTTTTTATTGCTTACTGTTGCAATCACTTCGAATGTCGCTTTTGTGTAATAACTCAATTCGGCTGAAAAATAATTGTCCACATCCATTCTAGAAAATGAACCTATGTTCTAAGAAACACCACTTACGACTGCTTATCTAGAAAAAGGAGAAAAAACAATTTTGCATATTCTTTTTTCGGGGATTTATTACATGGCAAATGGCTTGAGGTTTTTTTTTGGTTTGTAATCTTGTATCGATAACGTCGTGATTTTATTATCATTTGTAAATTTTATTTTCATTTCTGATAACAAAATCAATACAGTCGTTGGTTTAGCAATGTAGTTGTTTCGCGTCGAAGAGTGTGGAATAATTTCCAGATATGTCGAATTAGTAATTTTTTCAATTATCGATGATAATGTTCCGTAAGTTCTTTATTCTTTTTGTTCTTCGATCGATGGTGAAATTGTTTCGAGTTTCTACACGTGTTATTTTTTGGATCGATTGTTTCGGTACCTAACCTGCTGTTAATGAACGATCTTAGGCTACTACCTACTCGATGCTTTTTTTCGATGGTTTGAATTTTCGAGTAGGAAATGAGAGAAAGTTGCAGAGTATTTTGCACCAATTTCGTGTAAAAAATTGACCATTTTTGCTTCTCAGAATCCATTCCTCGATGGCAGAAGTTGAATCAACACTTTTCTGATTAACCCCTCTTTCTCCTCTTCTGGCCCGAAACTTTTGAATCGAACGGTTTATTGCTGGTGATAAAATTTACGCAGCCTGTGACGAATATTTTTTTACAATTTACGACGCGAAGCTAAACCATTAGGCACAATAGTGAAGCTAATGTGTACGTGTATAGAGCAATATGCGGATTAATACGTACTATGAGCTCATAGATTTACGTATTATTTGAATATAGGACGTTAAGGTGTGCCGGTCTGACGTTACATGGCCTGGCACCGAATTTAGAAAAGAAAAAAATAGTACCTACGTAGACGAAACTAATTTTAGCATATTTAGTAAGGTTTTCAGTCCAGCGAACGAATGAATGAAAAGTTGCTTCGTCGATACAAATTAGGTAAAAGGGGAGCTGACTCGAATCGTTGGCAATGGGCAGTGTGGTCATTTACGTCGAAATTTGCTTAAAAAATTGTACCATTTGTGAGGAGGAAAGGGGGAAATTTCTGCAAAAATTGAGACGATTTTTTTTTCATCTTGTCGAATAAAAGAATAATAAAATCATTTTAAAGTTCGTGTCTAAAGATATTTTAATCTAATGAACTTTTGATCAATAGACCATTACTCGAATTGACTCCCCTAATTTGATTCGTTGAATATTCATTCGTTTGCTTGATAGTTTTACAGTGATAAGTTACCATAAGTATAGAAAAATTAGCGTAAACATTGAAAAATAAGAACACCTCGATGATGATAATTTAATAGATTTTTTTCTCTCTTTGCAGGTTGTAATCGACGTGTAGCTGCTGCACCCAACACGCTGCCAGGCACACTGGAGGACTCTGCCCCGCCACCATGGAAGGGGCCAGGTCCAGATCAAGGTTTTGCTGCGAATTCAGGGCAAAATTACTCTGGACCGCCGGCCGGTTACCAAGGACAGTCGCCATTTCAAGGTCCACCAGTGGGAGCCGGATCGCCAGCCGGAGGCCCATACTCTGGACCGCCGACCGGATCGTCGACGCCGCAGTACACCGCCTCGCCTGCACCATCTGGGTCCTCCACACCTGGACCGGGTCCGCAGCCCGGCTTTCCACCAACGTCAAACTCAGCCGGACCAACCACGTTCAATGGACCTAGTCCATTCGGCTCGCCTTCAAGTAGCGGGCCTCAATTCGTCGGACGACCGAATTCGTCAGGGCCTCCGTTCGTAGGCGGCAATCCGCATTTCTCATCTTCCGGACAACCCTTCAGCAGTCACCAGTTCGGCATGCCTCCGGGGTCGCCATTCGGCCACGGTCCGCCGATTCCGGGACCTTTACCATCCCATAGTATGCTGCCTTCAGCTCCTAATTCAATCGATAGGATAGAACCTCCGGGGTAAGTGTCTGCAATTGATGAATTAGCTAAGCCGATAAATCAGTCGCCGAATATCGTATTTGTAATGCAACTTCGTCGTTGGAACTGCGAAGAGTGATTCAGTCTTGATTAGAACCAGAGTACGAAGTTCATCTGAAGTGTCGATGTTGTAATGATGATGCAGTTTGGTGGCTGAAAAGAGTCGCTGCGAGAATAAACCTTCTCAGATAAGTTTCGTAACGAGGTTATCTCTCATCATGTATGTAATTGTGGAGCTCGTTATTACAAAGGGTGGTAATAAAGTAACCCCTCGTACGGAATAATTTTTCTGAGTGACTTTCAACTCAAAATGAAGGTTTCCTTGAAATTTGGTCAAAATCGTCCGACTTTTTTTTTCGTGATCCGCTCTAATAAAGATATTGTATGTGTTGATGTTACGAAATTCCACCCCCCCCCCAGGGGGCAAATTTTTTTAAATATCTGGTCACATCAGTTCTAAGATAACGATGAACAAAATTCGACAGAATAGCAAATTTCACCACGATTTTCTAACGAAATTGCTTCTAACAAAAAATGATCGAAATTTGAGTGTGATTTTGGGAGACAAGGAGGCATTTTACGTAAATTATGCTTACAACATTTTTTATAGGAAATTTTATGTAGATTAATTTTTAGTATAACCCTTTTTTATCTAGAGGCCATATTTACGAAGAAAACTCCGAAAAACTGATATTGGGGATGGCCCCGATGGGGACTCTAGTACATATCGACTACTTAGAAGCAGGATTTTGTAACCCACAATTTTTTTAAATTCTCCAATTCACAAAAATTAATGACTTTTTAAAAAATACGGAATTTTCAAAAATTATCATTTTTTAAAAATTTCTAAAGATTTTGTCATTTTCTTAAAAACTTACAAATTTTCAAAAATTATTGTTTTTTTTTTAAATTGCAAAATTTTTGTATTTTTAAAAAACATCAAATTTCTAAAAAAAAATTGCCACTTTCTCAAAAACTGAAAATTTTTCAAAAATTACGCAATTTTTGAAAATGAAATTGTCATTTTCTCAAAAACTCACAAATTTTCAAAAATTATTGAATTTTTAAATTTTTTTTGATTTCTTAAAATTGCTAGTTTCTCTAAAACTAAAAACTTTTCAAAATTATTAAATTTTTAAAAATTGTAAAATTCTTTAAAATTTTTGAATTTTAAAAAATCGTCAGTTTTTAATGATCCAGTAATTTCACGAAATTGTAAATTTTCAAAAATTGTGAAATTTCCCAAAATTGTTGGATTTTATAAAATTCTGTGATTCACAAAAATTATCGATTTTTCAAAAATTGTGGACTTTTCAAAAGTAACATAAAGTGCAACTTTTTAAGGGAAAATTAAAAAATCACCCTCCCCCTCCGATCACATACTTTCAAAATATTATCAGGAAAAAAAAGTAGAGTGCCAATAAAACTACCAGAAAAAAAATACAAATCGATAAAAGAATATTTTTTTCACTTCAATTAATTTCTTTATTAATTTCGAATTTTTAAATTTTTATTAAAAGTTCAAATTTTAAAAAAATTTCTGCTCATAAATATTATAATTGAGTAATTAAAATTAATCACACGCGAAAATTAAAAATGGAAAATATTTTCAAGATCTCCCAGAATTTTTGAACACTACTTTTACAAGGTTTTCAAATTTTTATTTTTTACAACCACTTCATAAAAATCTCATTTCTTTGTAATTTTGGGATACCTTTGATACTTCCCTTTTCCCAAATTTATAAAAGCTTTTCTATTTTCATCCCCTCCCCTTCTCTTTTATCTCTGAACAGGTGTGCCTGTGCACGCTGAGCACATAGGCTGGTTTCGCCAGTGCCTTTGATAGGAATTTTTCGTGTACCGAATGTCTAAAACGCTTGGCCTAGCAGTACTTTTGCAGGACTAGCAATACCATCAGCACCGTTAGGGACTCTTGGGGTTCTCATTTCTAGAAAATCATTGAAAACTGTTGAGATTTCGTGAAAATTCTCTCAAGTTTTATGAGAAATTCTTTGATATAAAATGCTAACGATGAATTCGAGAATGCGCCTTTAGGGCAAATTTGTAAATTTTCATTTCTGGAAAAATGAAAATAGTGTCAAAACATTCGCAACCACGACGAATTACAACATTTCTCCAATTTTCACTCTCTTTGTTTCAAATATCTTATGTTTTTACCTCGGGGGTCAACTTGGCAACGTTGCAATTGCATCGTGATTGCGAATTTTTTCTTATTTTTATCATTTTTCTACAAAATTTTTTGCTTAAAATTGAATATAATTATGCCATCGTGAGTGAAAATAGACTATTGAGATGAATAACGAAATTTTCAAGGAATGCAAAACAGCCTAGAAAAATTTGCGCCTTCGAGCAAAAAGCAGTATTTTTGCAAGAGAGACCCTGGAAATTTTCATCAAATTCTCGTAATAAATTTGAAAATTCACCTTTACAACAAATTTGTAAATTTTCATTTTTGGAAAAACGAGAAGTTCTCAAAATATTATATTTTTACTCTTGTTGTCTTTTCTAAAATGTCTGTAATTTCAGGGATCATTCTAAGGATTTTTTGGAGCTGCATAACTCGTTTAATTGGGAAAATTTGAACGCTTGTAAACATTTTTCAACCTCTCCACCCCCTCCCCCCCCCCCCCCAAAAAAAAAAACAACTAAAACCCAAAAAATTTTCCTCAGT
>FIZV01004804.1:0-22025 GCA_900050545.1 Trionymus perrisii | reverse complement strand
ACTTTGTCCCTTCAAATCTGAGGATCGGCAAACATGCATACACATGTGTAGTTTGGGTGGTAGCATTGCTGGCTTGAAGGAAGTGCACTGGTTGCGGAACACCCTGTATAGGATCTAGGATGCGGACACCGGACGGATCACACTCCGAGTGTCCACTGTCCAGCAAAGCGATAACATTTCAACTGTGAGATTTGTTTTTTTCTGGAAAATGCTCGCGTCGCGACGCAACGTACCGGTTGACTGCTTATTAAAGGTGTTTGTATGGGTTGTCTGGTGCTGGTACTGGAAGTTGATAAAAATAATCGTCTGGCTGGAGAACACGACGAACGTTCTGGAGATACATTGCCTGCTTCGCTATCGCTCGATGTGGAAGACGGAGGAGTTGGTGGCAGTGTAAATCCTAAACAGAAGACGGAAAAAATCGTTTAGGTATTACAAAAAAAAAAAAAAAACTCGACTTATCGAGCACATGCTCGTATCTGCAGAAAGTTATATGTATAATTGTATAGTGCTCTGGCAGTTGTATGTATTGTTGTACGTATTTATCGATATCAAGTATAATCATAATCGCAATAGGGAATACAACACTGAAAACTGGTTGGCAATTCGCCGAACGATATCGCCGCAACAGCATCGTCTTGTCGTCTAGAGGGAATTTCCATACTGACGGTGGCAGTGCGGTTCGGTGTAATACCGTCTCATTGTCATAAATCATCGACATTTCTCATTACATTCGTGGCCACACCAAGACTGCTATCACCACCACCTAAAGCGTTTCAATTACAAAATTTCTTCATTACAACGGCGGTGGCGGCAGTAGTCAAAAATTAAATTGAAAAACGAAACGAAACGAAACGAAACGAAAGGAAACCAGAGAACGTAGTACCACAATATATACACCCGTTTTGCCCGAGCAGTATGTTCATGTTCGTATAGTCATAGACTATGGCTGTGTGAAGTGAAAGCTTGTCAATACGCGGGAGAAGGTATAGTTTAGGTATTTTTTTTACCTGTCGAATTCGGCTCTATTTTAATGTTAAGGTGAGACATGATTAATCTGTTGCTTTGCTGACTTATAAGTCCGTTTCTTAACAGCAACCCACTTCTAGAACGTTCTGAATCTTGTTTCGCTGCTTTCTATATGCGAGTAGGTACGAATACGTATGCCATGTAACAAGAGCAAACACAAACCAATACATGAGTAAGATACTACATTTAGACAATTACAAATCTATCTATAACATATTGCAAAGGTAAATTACGTAGGTAAGGTACGAGACGAGTAAATATGCAGACATACCGCATACGCAGTAGATGACAGCAACAGCAGCAAAGTAGCTATAGGGCCACCTAAAACAGGCCGAGGCCTTTGGCGGGAACGCATTGTACACTTATACCAATACTTTCAGCGAGTACATACTGTATAACATATACGAGTAGAAGTAGAAGGTACATCTACATACTATGTATCTGCTTAAGTAATACAGGTTTTTAAAAAAGTCTACAGCGATAGAACACCGTTGTCACGTTAACGTTGCAGCTCGTTTTCGCTTCATTCAGCAATGTACCAGTAGATATACGTAAGGTATGTAGGTAGAGGTACAGGTAGTAGGTCTAGGTAGTAGGTAGGTAAGGTACATGTATTTCCTAGGTATATAATGTACTTTTGTTGCTGCTGCTATGCATTACATCGCATATACATACGTGAGTAAGTAGGTAAGTCTAAGTCGTACATACTTACATATAGGTACGCTGTTGTTACATATTCAGTAACTATGTAACTATGTACGATATGTAAGTAAGTGTAGGTATCTACAGCTACTCACAGGGCCTACATATACGAATAACTTGACAAAAATCACTTTAGACCAGTTTCCTGGCTGGTCTATGTCTTCATAGGTACAATACGATGATTTTGTTTTTGTATTTTTCTAACCGGAGATTGCAAGTTCACTTCCAAAAAGAATCTAACGAGGGAAGCTTTGGTATTCGCCGGCTTGAAATTGAACGAAACTTCGATACCCGGAAAGAGCAGGTCCGAAAACCCCCGGAACGAAAATTTTAGCTGTCCAATTATTCATTTTTCGATTTTTGGCGAATTTTAGAAAATTCAAAACTACATAACTTTTTCCCACCTAAGTAAATGTGAATTTTTCGAAAAAGAGTACGTAATTCTTTACCAAAATTATTGAAAATTGGTGTGCTGACTAATATCGACCCCTTGAATCCAAATTTCGCAATTTCCAGCCATTCTAGAGCCTGTTACCAACTCTGGTCGATTCGATGCCATCTCACATACAATCCCGCACTACCCTTATCACGAACAGATAAGTACTGAGCTTGACAGATGCGGGGGATTAGGTGGGTTGAGGACGTGGTACCGAAACTAAATCTATAAATAAAACGAGCGTACTCGTACTAGTACTCGCGCGTATCATTACCCTTTTCTCCGATCTATTTCTGTGCAACGTTGAAGTGACTTCCGGCGTTGGTGACGGTGGACACGACGAAGGTGGTGAATCGGATTCGCTGATTGGTTCATCTTTAATCATGATAATTGGCGAACTCGTATCACGTCCGTTAGCTTGGCTCGGCGACAACTTCAACGAAATAGCCGGGTAACAATCGTCGTTGATGTCTGCAAAAAATATAATGAAATGAGAAGTAGGTACGACTCACGGGCACGAATTAAGATTAGCACATTGTCGAGCCAATTGGTGACGATGAAAAAAAATACGAAGAAACGAAAATGAACGGCTAGCCTATTAACATCGGCAATCCCAACATGGGTAAATGCGAGTATTAGGTAGGTAGCTAAACGGTGGAGATGATTCCAAGAGAGACCAGAGCAGAAGGAAGGAAGGATGGCGCGAATGAGGCGAATTACGATGAATAAAATTAAAAACTCGTAAGAGTCCCGCACCAGAGTATGACGTCAACATGGCAAGATGACTATCTAATACACAGTGTATGAGTATGTAAAATAGTGTTGGGCAAAATCGATTATTTTCATTAATCGATTAATCAACAATCAAAAAATGGAATAATCGATTATTTTTGATTAATCAAAAATGTTCAAAGAATCGATTAATCGTTATTAAAATGATGCCGAATAATCGTTGACCATCACTACGTTGAAACTGCGTTGAAATGTAGGTAGTTGGAGAGAAAAAATTGAATGTTTGAAGGTAAAAAGTCAAGTCAAAAAAATCGATTATTTTCGATTAATTGAAAATGTTCAAATAGTCAATTATTCGTTATAAAAATGATGTCGATTATTCGATTATTCGATTAATCGTTGCCCAGTACAACGTACATGTGAAGAGTCATGTATTAATGGTATACCTAAGTCAAAAAAAACTTGGCTCTTGGCAAATTGAAGCACATTGCTCTAGCCTTGTCAGTTTTTTCCTTTCCTTCGATCTTCAGACTTCTACTGTTAGAATTTGAAAATTCCAACACATATAGAAGTCTGAAGATCTAAGGCAAGGAAAAAACTGTCCAGGCTAGAGCAATGTGTTTCAATATACCAAGAGCCAAGTTTATTTTGACTTATACCGTTAATATTTACGACTCTTCATGTAGCAAGTACAATAGGTAAGTAGTGCACCTAAATCAGTTATCTGTAGGTGTTTTAGCACCACTTGGATGAGCAACAGTAGGGGTCCAGTAGTCCATCCTAGCATCTACCGAAGAACATACGTGTCCAAGTCCAAGTAAACGAGCATTATTATACATAATTAGAAATAATTCTTCGTTATTTTTTTCATTTTTTTCATTTTTTTTTTTTTTTGCAAGGATATATAACGGTGCGGTGTAATAAAACGCGTTAATTAATGCCAATCGACAATAGAAAACGGATAATTAAAAATGGGTGTAGCGGGTATTAGGTACTTAGGTCTACCTGTAGTTGGATACCAGTATGTGTTTCGTGGTATGGGTATGGGTATGGGTATATGCGAGGCGTAGCGTAGCGTAGCGTAAAGTGTGGTGTAGCGACCGGTCGCGGCAGCCACGCCATAGCAGTCGACAGTCGACACAACCGTTTGTCGTATTCGTATTACTAATTTCACTTTCCGATAACGTATAATTATAGATTGTAACTTCGTAATTGTTGCGCAGACGATAATTAGAACATTAATAAATACCCTTAAAGCTATAGATCCGTACTCAGCAATCTGCATCCGCGTCTTGCATGCGCACTTGCGCAGTACCTTACCTACAACATTAGCACTTTGATTTGCACTTTTGTCTTCAACAGGCGTTGGGCAGCAAGTAGCAGTTAGCTAGTAGCTAGAGCTACTAGCTCCCATTCTAAACTGTCTTAGACATTATGTCCGTTCCCGTTCTCGTCACTGTCCCTTCATTATCAAAGATGGACAAATTTTTCGATCAACTATTTTCTCCCCCCCCCCGGATAGTTGCACTTGGTTTCATTAACTTACTTATTGTATCGACGAAATTTCGAAATTTCATTGTCTCAACTAATGAATTGACGAAGGCATGCAACATTTTCAGCAGGAATATGCCTTTCAAGCTTTCATTCGATATAGGTATATAATATGACTTTTTAGCCGAATTTATGAAGGCTACTGTGCTCCGCCCGGATTCGGAAGGAGGAGGGTGAGAAAAATTCTGATCATACGTATTTTTGAACTACTGGATCAAAAAATATTCGATTGGAAAATTTTACATATTTTTATACCTATATAAGGTTGCCGCTACTTTTGGCACTCCAGCACCAAGTCTAATGGGTCGAATGAGGTCAAACTTGCCATTTGGGGTTTTCTCGGTGCAGGAATTATACCCTAGAAATTTTGGAGCCCTAATTTGAAATTGGGGATATAACCCATTTTTGTGAGGGGCGCGGTGGGGACCTAAAATTATAAAATGTTTTGAAACTTATATCAGCAATGAAAGCCTAAATTATCTCCAACATATCCAAATTTCAGCCCCCCCAAGTCATCCCCAACCCATTTTAAGCCCCAAAAACTGGATTTTGAGGTCATTTTTATCACGTTGATCAGGCTTGAGACCCCCTCCCCCTTCTCAATTGAACTAGGAGCGCCAAAATTTCGTAGTAGATTCAGTTCATGCTTCTGATGTGCCTTTTGCAGGTTTTGACCTTTGGACCACTTTTGAAATTTGTGTGGGGTCAAAAATCAACTACAGCCCAAACAAAATGACCTACTCGTAGTACCTAGGTCAAAATTTAATATGTGTAATTGTGTATCTAGTTAGGGTGAATAGAGATAAATGAAAATATCTTTTTCCCTTTTTCAAAGCGCTAATCACCACTATTGAAGGAAAACTTTCTGAACGCAGTGTATTGCCTGCTGATTTTTCTTTTCGAGACAGGCAACTCATCTTGATGAAGTATTTTGTTTGACTCTCCCAGTAAGACTACGAAAATTTTGCGGACGATTCATTTAACACCTTGTATACGCGCCAGTAGTAACGCGTATTCGTTGGATCCTGTGGAACGCAGCCGAATACGTTGCAACGACAACGTTGGTCGTTTTCATCATTGTTGAGCACTTATCGACTACTTTAATTCTTAATACGAGTACATGTTGTGCGGAGTAAGTACTTACTAGGACGACCACTCGACGACGGCATAACACTCGCGTAGACGGGGAAAAGAGACTAAAGTATAGTCTACAATGATATTGTACGTAAACCAGCACGTGCACGGTATCAGCCAATCGGCCGGTATTCCATATTGTATCGACCTAAACTATCTTTCCATACCTATAATACGAGTATATACCTTTGAGTACCTAGGTATAAAGTAATATACTCGCGACTAGCAATCGGTGAGGTTTCTACGAATGAATCGTCTTTGAGGAAACTAATGGTAGGTACGAATCTACTCGTACTCGTATCTATCAACCAACACTCATTATGAGGGGTGCTTTTTCCCACCTATAGCTAGACACATAACAGTGTCTCTGTCAACCAACAACTACCTTATCGAAATAGATAAAGAGTATTTCAAGTACAGGATACTTCATACGTCGCGTCGCTTCGTAAGTACATTTAGACCCATTTATGTAGGTAGAGGAGTACATCGAGCAGTCTCACCACGAAGCGACGCGACGCGACGCGAGCGACGCAACGGGACGATGCGCGGTGGCGCGGTGAAAAAAATTATGTCACTGATATACGTACTACAGCATTCGCGCACTCGATTCTCGCTCCGTAATTGCTAAAGTAATAAAAAGAAAATGGTGGAAAGGTGGCCAAGGTCGCAATGCTAGTTGTAGCTGTAGCTGTAGTTGTAGCAGGCAAATGCTAAAAGCTGCTAATGCGTAATGCATAATATATACTCGTACCTCAAATTCTCGGAAAAGTTAACCATACTCGACACTGGAACATTGTTCCCGTCAAGTTCTCTATTGTGCTACAGCTAATCGAACACCGCGTATTAAGCAGCAGCCAAAACAAACTGCGATAATCATTCTATACCCTATACTTATTCTTCAATTCTTTTCCACTAGGCATATCTATATAGCATCCCAACAGGTCAACGTCAACTGCTAAGTGCTATGCCAGTTCGGTGCAGTACAAGACTCTGACTGCCAGAACAATGAGGACCCGATTATTTGACAAATTTTCATCACTCATCGTATAAAATTGTAGTTCAGGTTTAGGCATTGAACTACGATTGATTTACCGTAGACCCGTGGTCAGAGGGGAAGCGACCAGGAGCTTAAGGTGAGGGGGGGGACCTTCCCCTGAGATGTTGAAAAAAGTTTAAATTTGGTAATTTGGCAGAATTTTTCCCCACCTAGAAAATATTTACGCTACGCTTCTGACCACGGGGTACAATTAACTATCCCCAAAACCTTGGTTACCTACTCAACTCTCTGCTATGAAACCGCCTGAATTGAAATCTTTCACTTTGGAACCATCTAAAATTGATACTTTCCATGTTGAAACCTTTCACTTTGTAATCATTCTACATTTGAACATTTCCATTTTGGAACATTCCACTTTGGAACAGTTCATTTGAAACCATCCACTTCAAAACCTTGTAAAATTGGAAACATCCGAACTGGAATATTCAAATTTGGAACCCTTTGAAACTGAAACCTTTTACTTCGAGACTCTCTGGCATCAAAATCTTCCACTTTGGAACTCGCTATTTAGGATTTTTATACTTTAAAACACTCCGGAAACGTGCTCACAAGGCCTAGGCCTGTTCGAGTTTCTACATTTTGGACTACAAGAGTGGAGTGAACGAAGCGAGCGAAAGGGATACTATTTCCGTTTCAAGAGATGCAAAAGCCTCAAAAAGAATTTCTTCCGATCCAATTCCTACGCATGAGCAACTTTGTTGACATACTCAACCTAGAACCTAGGTAGACACAACCAGACATAATCCTACGCGAAGATGTCTAATACCTGTGTCAGGCTGCTTTTCTATGTTTTAATCTCGCAATCTTTCATTTTTACGTAGACCTATGCATAGTTTAGATAAAAACTGTGCAAGATGCCAAACAATATTATTTTGTAAGACCGAAAACATTAACGCAAAGGAAGAAACGAAAGAAAAAACGGGAGCAAGGTCGTTCTGCGACATCGACACCCCGCTTCAATCAGTTCGCGCAATCCATCGTACATTTAAATACTACTGTACTACTCCGGTATATCGGTGAGGTAATTTTATTTATTTTTTTCAACAGAGCTTAGTAAATGGACTTAGATAGTGGGAAAACCGTATCACGCCGTCGCTTTGGTGAAATACATATTAACGTCACGATCGTAAAAAATAACTCAAGAGTCGCCTACTGATAAATACCTACTACCTAAATACTCGACACATTTCACGGAAGACGACGGCTTTATAGATATTTAAGTATTGTAGGAACCTTTCTACTGCCTAAGTACTTTACGTATATAGGTAACCTAAGTAATTTAAATTCAAACCTCTCTAAACTCACCGACAGCAAGGTAGGAGCGACGAGGATAAGCGGGCAATTAAATATTGAATAGGTAGATAGCTAGGTAAGTAGGTACTAGGTGTACCTAGACCTACCAGCGGCAGCAGAGCCATTCTGTAATGTGTCATAGTCATACTCGTAGCATAGCAGCTAGCAACGTACCATCCCTAGTAGAGTAAGCAAAGAAATGAATATCCCACTTCGATGTTGGTTGATTGTATTTTTTCTTGACGTTTTTAAATTTTTGATTTCTATTCATAAACAGAGTATAACGGAACTACATAGGTACTATAACCATGAGGTAAGCATTAACGTCAAATCAGCACCATTGTCAACCAATTAGAATGGAATTTCTATAAATAGTTGTTTCGAACGTTCTACAAATAAAGATACCTATTTGCCAAGTTTACAGTGTGTACTGTGTACACGAGTAGGCTGTTCTTTAGATGCATGTATACACTGCACAGATATGGTTAAGCTTGCATAAATGCAAACGAACGCGAAAAAAATTCCGATGACCTGGCGAATCACGATATGGCCTGACATGGCTGATCCTGGTACGCCAAACCCAAAAAGTACCAAGTTTTCAAAATTTGTCGCGAAAGCAAGGTGTACCAATCACAAAGCAACATGCCCTACGCATATTTTGAAAACAATATACTGTATGGTGTACGTGCAGGCACAGCGTAGGTACATCACTTTCAGTAGGTCTAGGTACCTACATTAAAACCTCTGTTAACGAACACTTGAAGGGACCAGAAAAAATTACTGCAGTTAGGAAGTATCCGGAGTCAGATAAAAGAAGTGCACATACCGAAAATGTACTTTGTTTCGAGGCCAATAAAAAATCAGGAGTTTTTTCAAATTCTTCCTCCTAGGATACTTCAAAAATTGAAAATATACTTATCCACATTTTTATTCGAAACTTTTGCAGAAAGAGACGACAATTATTGCTGTCTCTCTGAAGCAGTTTTGTGCTATTCCGTTTATTTTTTTTTTCCCGAGAAACTTCAAATATTAGGTTACAATAATATTATATTGAATGATTGAACTGACTGCAATGCAGTTTACAACATGCTGGCGGTAAATACTTCAACTTGAGCGCTTCAACGCTATTATCGGCATGCTGGATGTGATTGCATTGTGTAAATGTCCAAAAGAAAATTTATGCGAGAAATTTGCCATAGAATTGTTTACATTTTGAAGCTTAATTTTCTAGCGTTTAGGTTAGATTAGGTTACATGTTGTATTCTCGCGCATTCTCTCCAATAAACCTTCGAGGCATTCTTAGAATGGGGGCCTCCAAAAAAAAAGAAAAAAAAAAGAAGAAGGTTAGGTACATCATGTTGTAAACACATTTTCATGTACCTCCTTCGTAACGTTAAAATGTTTCAGAAATTCATGATCCGATCCTTTCAGTAGTTTTGTACCGAATTCCGAGGAATTTTAATAACCTCATTATTAAAATGCGATGTAGATATTTAAGCAAAAATAATTTTGATTTCAAAGGAGAGCATGAAAACAAGGCGTGTATTCTGAGGCCAAAAATGAAAGAAAACACTAAAAACACAAAGTATAATTTTCAAGTCGGAGACTTATCTCGCGCCCTCGACTTACACCATATGAAAAAGAGAAAAAGAAAATGAATTCAGAAAATCAGATCAAATATCGGGTAAATAAAATCATTTCAATACTGGACATAGCCAGAATTTCGCGGTGTCTGTAATCAATATTCGAGTCATTTTAACGACTATATCGAAACATTGAGAAGAAATCCTATCGGACTATTTATAATTTTAAACTCACGTAGTAGTTAATTCGCGAATTCAAAGTAATTTAAAAATGAGACCATCGCAGCGACCAAATCGAACACAAGAGGGAAACCATTCAATTCTTAAAATTACATTCTCAAACTCAAAAAAGGAAAGATTCGGGGATGAGGCGGACAGCACTTACCGAAGGCATTTCGCAAATTTAGCCGGGCATGGCTATCTCAAACTCATGAACAAATAAGACGTCAATTCTTACTCACCGTCATCTATTTTATGAAGTGTTGAACTATTAGAATCTTGTGAGCTGTCGTCATCCGGCTTGAAAATTCTTGTACAATAGCTATGTTCGGTTTTGATTGGCGCATTACCACCGAATACCGCTTCTGAAATGAGTTTATCATTGAGCACAACGTGCGGTTTAACATCCAGCAATCCGTCTGCACTCCAGCAGTCATCTTGTACTTTCAACGCTTCTTCGATATCCTACCAAAAAAATCAATCAAACACGCTAAATTATTAATATGCTTTATGCTTTGAATACTCGCGATCTATACCTATGTGTAAATAAGATAAGATAAAGCAACGATAGAGGAGCGTACTGTCGCTAGAATTTTTGAAGCTTTCAAACTTCAAGTCTCACTGGCTAGTCACTAGTCAGTAGATAGATACGGAGGTAGGTAGATATACGTAGGTGGGCGAGAGAAATTTTTGGGAAACCCACGAATGAGAATTTACTATCAGTTGCAAGGTGTCGCACTCGGATCCAGCAACCAGAATGAATAATCGCGAAGATAACCGACAGAAGTCCATTATCCTCATCTAATATTCTTTACGAAAATTTTACCACACACACATGCGCATACGAACGCGCAATAATATACGGTTTGTAGGTACAATGTAAACAGCGATGACGATGACGTAGGGCGCAGGCGGAGGTGGAGGCGAAGGCAACGACTGCGGCCAACGACGTCTGCGATAATTATTCCCGCGGCGTTATCAGTCCAAAGCGGACACACGTTGTCGCAAACCAATGCCATATGCCTCGCCGAGCTGGGTCAGCGACAAAAGTTGAACTTGCGATAAATACATCTTCCGCTGACGCCCCCGATGCTTGCTGTTCCTCGGTTGACTACAACGAATAATCGGAAATGACGGAAAGAGCAACATTTTCCTCGCAAATGTCGAGTTATCGCGTAAGGTGTTTTTTTCTCTCTGGTTCCACGACCCATCCCCCTCGGTTGCGTATTCGATGACGTAAAAATGTAATGTGATAGATTACCTGACGGTACAACTAAGTGTGTACCCAAGTTCTGTACCCTTCTTAGACCCTCTTCCTACGCGTAGAGATACTGGAAGTAACGTATCCCCCATTGAGAAATCGTTGTACCTCAAAAGACACCTTCGAGTACACGAGCGAGCGAAGGAAAGAACCTAGCATTGAATTACGAAGGAAGAAATAACGACGCGCAAGCTGAGGTAAAATCATTTGGCCAATGTTCGATCGCCTTCAACTTCACGACAGAATGAATGGCAGATATGTAGGTATGATACATAGTGTAAAAACGTTGGAATGGTTACTTCGACTTCCACCACTCACCTCCAGTCACTGATCGCCGCAAAGCGAGTATGTCGTAGAATAATTCGACGTCGATGTCCAGACAATACTACCGGATACCAAAACCATATACCCCTCGGCATAGCCTATGTACGATTTATATACGTATGTAGGTATGCTTTTTTCTCCACATCTACGACTATACGAGTGTAGACAGATCGCGCTATACGTACGACTAAGAGTGCATTGCACCATCACCATCACCATCACCATTACCATTACCATTGGCATAACACAAATCCAGTAACATTCGACTGATTCAACCGCCTATACGAGCAGATAGTTATACATGCGGTCTGCGACCTTCACGCCATCTTTGATGCTGCTCTAGCCTATTAGTCATTCTTCGCTTCATCTCATACTAGCTCGCACCCGTGCAAGCGCATACTATAACTATACCAATAAATTCGTCGAATTTTGATCGTTTATAACTTATACGAGTAAGTATGTATAATGCACATAGAATGTAGCGTGATTAGAAAATTTTTCATCAAAATATCGCAACCCAGGCCTTATCGACGATAACCACCGTTTGACTTTTCGAGTTGGTGCAGCTGACCATCTTATTCAATTTGGTGATTCGTAAAGTAACCAATAACGAAATACATCGATACCATTTGAATGCAGTCCCTACTCATCAAATTACGGGCTCGGGAACGATATAATTAGGTACTTGTCCTTTTTTTTTAACGTTCCGCTACTAAAAGTCCACCTCTACCCCGGGACACATATAGAAACTGTCCTCATTTGTGAATAGGGCCTGCTCGAACGAGTAATTTAGAAACAAAAAATTTAAAGAATCGTATAAATTGTCGATAAAAATTCAGCCATTTTGCAAGAAACGGTTCACTTCACCTAATAATTGTTTTTCTTTCGAATTCGCTAGTCGTCAGTCGTAGATTACCTACTACGAAATCGAAGTATATAAAAGATAACCTAAATACCGATTTGACCACATATACGAATACTTAGTAAGTGGCATCTATACTTAGTTGCCTATCATTCTATCTAACCTTCGCTACCGTCATACATTATTTATCGGCATCATTTCAAGACCAGCAACATAAATGAATAATTACTCCATATAGATAAGTAGCCTGGTACAATGATGACGAAGATGAACAGGTAAAAAAAATCATCGAGTTCAATTCAACAAAAAACCGTAAAATTTGCTTCTTTTTTTTTAGAAGAATTAAAAAAAGATTTCTATTGCATTCGTTCTTGATTTAAAGGTAAGAGGGAACGACTTCGGATCATATTTTTGAACTCTTGGACCTTAAACTTGAAGATTTAGGCCATGCCATACCTTCTATGTACGAGTATGTATGCCTATGTGTCTATCCATTTATTTATTTATATTAATAGGAGGATGTAGACAAAGTACCCTTATTTGTATATCCCTCAAAGTAATTGAGGCCTCTTCAGTTGTAAACATGTAAAATCGATGCCAGTACGACTTTGGATACAAATTTTGTAAAAAAAAAATTAATAATGAAATGATATACCTAAGT
The DNA here is from genome assembly GCA_900050545.1 of Trionymus perrisii. NCBI lineage: Eukaryota > Metazoa > Arthropoda > Insecta > Hemiptera > Pseudococcidae > Trionymus > Trionymus perrisii. The sequence goes on along the minus strand of FIZV01004804.1, from coordinate 9,181 downwards.
GGTTAAGAGGCCTCACTGAAATAATCATACCAATAGCATCACAACAGTAAGTTAAGTCCATTGGCAAATGGCGCTAAAATGCCTTGAAGCCACTTTGGTGCCAACATTATTTGTAAAAGAAGGAACTTTATCCATAAATAAGTACATTTGGGCGACCCTCCACAAACTCCGCAAAACTGTCAAGGCGATCCTGTGGAACTAACGCAAAAATTTTTGTGGAGGGAAAAGTTCTTCAGCGAAGTATTTATAAGTCAGTAAAATATTTCCACTACGCGTCGGCCTCTTGCGCCAAGTCTAATAAGTCGAATGAAATCAAAGTTGCTATGTACGTATGGCCTCCAGAATTTTAAGGGAAGTAACTCGAAATTTGCAATAGGACCTTTTTTTATAAGTTTCATATGAGGAATTTCACTATCCCCAACATGTGCCGTCTGTTTTTAGACTCCAAAAAGTGGATTTTGGGAGGGGAGGGGCCAAATTTCATAATAGGTCAACATTACGCCCCTGATGTCCTTTTTGCCACTTCCTCATGTTTCTCGATAATTGACCAATCCATGTACAATCCAGACCAAATGATCCGGGGTACAACATTTGATACATATGTAGAAGATGCTGATGTACCTTTGGGGTTTTGCCCTTTGGCGTGAGCCCCAAAGTAATGAAATTCCTAGAAATTTTCTAGATTGGTTCGTGGTTTGGTTTGAAATGCCTGCATAGGTATTAGGTACTTCTATTCACTTTGTTGGAACACACACGCACATACAGATCTTCGCTCATACTTACTCATACAATTTCATACGTATAAGTAGTTACATACCTATATGTAGTTGCCTACCTACATAATGCATACAGATGTACTTAAGTAAGTGTAAACGCACACATCTGTATGTTCAAGTCTGCGGGAGTAAAGTTGACGAGTCATTCATGACCTAATTTATGAATCGTTTCTCTGCTCCTCTATCTTCGTACATTCTTGTTCCGTATTCCGGCGAGTTATCTTTTAGTCGATGTTGTTGTTTTTTAACGTAGACATTTGGGAACCACGGTGCAGCCTCGTCTCATACAACACACCAGCATTTTATACCTAGTTCATACATACACGCGTTTAACTACTACTCTCCTGTTTCCTCATGCTGCTGCCCTCGCCTAGGTAATAATGCGTAGGTACTACTTGTACGTGTATGCTGTACGAATATTTATTCTTGAAAAACGTGAATTAAACTAACACAACGCGCGCCGCGTGTCCCCCTCACTTCTACTTTGTTTTTTCTCACTGCCATGCCAGCCAGCGAGAGAGAATGGTATTTTTCATTCATAGAAGCTGGTTATCATCGTTTCTCGACGCCTTTCTCCTAATACTTGAAACCCGTATAACTTATAGTACGTAGAGGCACTGGCATGGCATGGCATGGCATGGCATAACGTGGCATGGCAATGCACGACGTTCGCTAATAAGCATCAAGCATACGCAAACGGATTAGGTGCGAGTATGAGATCACAAGAATAGCGATTACGCTGTTTTGTTTGGCTTTGGCCTTAGCTGTGGACGAATTCGAAAGTGTACTCTACATAATAGGTATGTAATTGAATCGAGCCGAGTACGAAGGCTGCACTTCAAGAAAAACTCCTAAAGTTCGCTCCACTTGTTGGTTCTGAAAGGCTACAAGAATTGAATTTGAATACTTTTGGCGACCTTTGTGCTTTCCACGTGAAAAAAACACCGTATGTTAGGTATCTACGACGGAGCTATTTCCAAACTGTCGGTGTAGAGTATAGACTATCCAGTGCATACAATCTAGACAAATATAGTGTAGAAGAAGGCGAGTGCAGCACAACAGATACATGTTATCGATGCTGGCCCGCTGGGTATCTTAAATTCGGTATTATACGAACATTTCCATCGTACTTACAGTATTTGCGATACCGATACGTACGAAATGCACACGCACATCGATCGCGACCGAGGAAAGGAGGAAGACGTCGAGTCGGGCCAAGGTAGGGCAGCGGCCACCGCATGCGGTGATAAAAAACGCACGGAATGTTAACGGTACAAAGATCGCGATGGGTAGGCGGCGTGACGCCTGCTAGACACAAGGTGCGCGGAGCGGAAGACCGCAAACGACCGGCAAAACCTAGTTTGCCGTTCAAACTTGCTAATGCTATAGTCGTATTCGTGTATTGTGGGAAAATATGCGGCCTGGCGACGCGGCGCGGATTTACTTGTACTGTATGCTGGACAATTTGCCACCGCAAACGTCGATATACGTATGTAGATCTACTAGATAGACGAACGACTCAGAACGTGTACAAACACAAAGCAAACAGCATGCTACAAGCAACTACAGCAAAGGCAAATCAGGCAAATGCTGCACTCTCAATATGGAGTTTGAATCGCAACTAGGTTCCAGACTTGGGACGATTTAGAATCCGATTCCTATTTCAGAAGAATCAAAAAATTGAAAAAGAATCCGATTCCTTCAATGGGAATCGTAGTCTTAGGAACAAAATCGATTCCTTTGAATTTTTGATTCACAATTCTTTCATTGCTTTCAGTTTCAGACATTTTCGAGTGGTAATTACGTGATAATGTGATATTCTACAGATATTTTTTCAATTTAATTAAATATCACAATGATATTCATCAAAAGTAAACAGTATTGCCCACTATTTTTGAGGACTAGGGAATCTCTAGAGAATCATACTAGGAATCGTGAGTGAATCGTATAAGGAATCGAGAAAATCGGATTCAGAATCGGATTCATGGACATGAAGAGTCGAACATTTCCGGATTCCGATTCCTTGTACCAAAAGAATCGAACCAAAGAATCCGATTACGAAGACCCTGGAATCGTCCCAAATCTGGTGTTAGGGGGTGAAGTGTGAAACGTATTCAATGCATTCCACACTCGAGTGGACAACAACTATTGCAAGAAGTGGAGACTTTACCAAATGAATTACGAAACGGTTAAATGTTAGGTCAACTGTACTCTCGTTTACATTTTACCGGTATCGGCGAGGCTTAAATATTTATCGGCGAGTAATATACCTACTCAAAATTGAGCTGGTGATTCGTATAGTCAAAATACTGTAGAATATATACAGAGTTCTCTAGCAAAAAATGAATAATATAGATAGTTATAGTGAACTAATGAAAAGATTGAGAACGACTGTAAAAATAGACGAAACATGCCGCACCAGTGTAATACCCTTCAACGCGCTATTTAAAAATTCCAACGTAGCCGGGCGTTCTTTGTAATGATGCGAATTATCGCCTAGAAAGTGCAACGCAGCAAACGCGTCGCCCCAACAGCACCGTCCCACTTCCCGGATTTCGCGAATATACACTGTAGAGCAACCAGCACACCCGGGTTTGCAGCTCAAAAAGAATGATGGGAGGAGCTGTCCAACAACCGACATATACAACTCTGTCGAGCCAAAAAAAAAAGATCGAATCTGAAAGCCACATTCAGCAAACTGTACGAAGTCCACGATGGAAGAGTAAGGGGTACAAATAACTTCATATACATTGCACAATCTTTCTTCGAGTTCCGTGTACTTCACCGATAACCGCACCACATCGCCTTATTGCACACGATTTTTCTCGCCAATGATCATACCATTCTTCCATTTTTTTCTCCAAATGCGCAAGTAGGTACGTGCGCTTCTTCCTTTCCCTTTCCTCACACATCTCATTCTGATTTCTCAGTTGTACGAGACCGCAATGCTTACTTCGGCTAGAATGCCGAATGCACCGAGTCGAGTACATCACATACCGCACCGATAGCAATCTCGAGGCACTATTGCGATGTCAACGAACGTTTCTGCCCTTTCGTTTCAACGTAGATGGCAGCTTTAATTTCTGCATTTCCATTCATTATTGTTCGCAACCGTCGATGCTGCTATTGGCGTTGTTATGCAAAGCCTCGTGATGTCATTTTTTATATTTGTTCACGTACGAGGCGATTTGTTGCAGTTAATGGTAACAATGTAATGTAATCAGATTTTTTCCATCATTTACTAGTAGGTAAGTAGGTAGGTGTAGGTACATAATTCGGTATAAGTGGAGTGGAAAAACTTAAGGAAGTGGTATATAATAAGAAAAAATAACTCGGCATCCTAATCAAGTAGTTCATTGTTCAACAAGGCTTTTCCGGCACCAAGAAGTGTTCACCTTAAAGTCTCTTCAAGTCTTCAACACCATAAGTTTTTACTGGTTTACTTAATTGCCAACGTAATGCATATCCTCCTCTCGATTTTTCAATATTCTTCGCTTTATAGTGTAGAAAGAGAAATTTAAATATAAAGGGAGTGAAGATCAAAATTGATTTACAGAAAGTGTAATATTTTCCAGCGCATTCTCGCTAGCGTGCTTCTTTTCAAAATCCGCCATTTTTTTCCTCTATATTGTAAATCGAAAAAGTTGTCGAAGAAATTGCAACTTCTGCGAATAAATTCGGATGAATTATTTTCTATTATTTGACGTATGTAGGTATTTGCATATGACTAAATTTTTATACGAGTACGAGGCTGGTTTATTAAACCAAGTTTTTTGTACTGCCCTTTTTTTTACTCGAATGATTTTCAATGAAGCGAAGACGTCAAATCAAAAACTATTCGCCTACAGTTTAACTACATAGCTAAAGCTATACATAAACTGTTCGTGTTTTAGCAGAAGTACCGCCTGCCGATGCTCGATTTGCGCAACTGTATGTATTTGTTATACTTACACGTCGCATACATCATTACAGCATAATTACACTTTTTGCGCAGTAATTCCAATTCGAACTTCTGTACACCATTATGCGAATATGACAGTTTTCATTAGATGAATACCATTACAAATAAATAATACGATATTAGCGAACAGCCAGCTATGGGCGGTAGATATAGGTACCTAATACCTACAACTGTTCATTTTGAACACTCCTATCTATGTGTGCTCAGATGCCGGTATCCCAGGATAAGCCTGCGCTTATATCGTGTAAGAATGTGTACAAGTACTGCCCTCCGCTGATTTCATTGTTAATTACGCAAAATTACTTTACAATAATCGATGCTTCAAGCAGCGCAAAATTTTATTTTATGTTTGTCCACGTCGCGTGTAACGACCATAACAAAAAAGTCGCGAATCTCTGAATTATCAATTAGGTACTAATAGAGCGAATAGACAGCCAATATAAGCACTTACAGCAGGGACATTACAATATGCCACCCTCTCTCACACATGGGTTGTTCCTCGTACGCATCAACATGCGATGGCATTTCCATTAATAATGAGCCCACCGAACGAATCACGTTGCCGTCCTTCATAATTATGGACAAATTACTCCAAATTTTAACCTGACAATTCGGTGATATTCGATTACGTACCAAGTTGATACGCTAATTTCGTAATGCTCGTTGAGCAATTGTTGCTTTTGTGAACTACTAATCCGCGATTACTTCAAAGGAATACATCGTCGTATGGGAGTCAAGTTGAAAGCACAGCGATAAAACCGAGGATCTTGTCATAATCGCAGAAAGCATAAAACGATGAAAATGTTACGAAAGGTCAAGTACCCAGTAGTGAACAGCTTGATGCTTGAAGTTGAAAAATGAATACCCTTTTGCCAATGGGGCTGAAATTGGCTATGTAGAGTCAGGAGAGGTCATCGATGTTCATTTCGAAGGTTTTGATCATTGGGGTTCAACTTTGAGACACACCCTTTCTTTGGATGCCTTTAAAAATGATCCATATTATCTCCAAAACGGGCGAATTCTATCTTTCAAAAAATACCTCAATCGGCCGAAGGTCCCAAAATGTGAGGGGGAGTGTTGGATCATTGAGCTGACCCTTTATTAGGGACCTTTAAATTGCATTTAAAACGACAAAAACTTTCGAAGCACTATATCATTTTTAAATATTCAAATTTCCGCTTCAGTACGTGGTCTTATGACTAGCACAATTTATTTTTGATTTCATGTTATTTGTGTTGTAAGTTTTTGGTTTTATCGAGTTTTCTTTTTCCTATTGTGAAATTGCGCATGTGTGTTAATGTCAAATGAAAACATGGTATTTCAACAACTGGGACATTTAAATAACTTTTAAAACCATACTTTGGAAGTTTGTTGAAGGGTGTTCACTACTGGACCCACAACTGTTCACTACCAGTGACCATCGTTTCAATAGTGATCGTTGATGCGAACTAAAAAAGACGTATTACCTATAGGTAAGTATATGAAATGAAAGCTCGAACCTTCTCAAACATAACCCATAAATAGTATAATTTTCAAAGCAGTAGTATCGGTAATACACATATGGAGGGTAATAAGTGGAAAAACGCTAAAGGTGTTCGCTACTGGGTACTTTACCTTACAAGTATACCAAACTGTATGTGCTAGGTATGCCACGTGCCACGTCTCACATCACACCGAAGCTTAGCCACCTTTCGATTAAGTTCAAAGTTCGTAATGCTTAAAGATGCATTACGTATGCTGAATATAGCGAGCGTATAATTTCGTGAGTATGACAATAGTGCTGGTGTGGTTGTGATCGTCAAGGACGACGGACCAAGTTTTTTTTTTACGGTTCGAGCTGCAGTCGCGATCGCACCTTGTAAAGTAACAACGCTGACCTGGCATACAAGTACTGCAGAGCACCGGCATTTTCGGGGTTTTCCCGACGAACTTTGAACTTTGGACAATCGTTACATTCGTGTCGTGAATTCATCTTTCACGAAGTGCAATATGACTGGTATACTACCAATAATCCTTGCTTACTACCTCCTGTCTGTCATATTTCCATACTTCTTAATATAATGAAGACACACCTACCGACTACCTACCTAGCTATCTACCTATGTAGATGTACACAAAGTGCTGGACTGTAGTAGGTAACGCATACGAGTATACCTACTTCAAGTAGGTATACTACGTTATACAACACACCGGATTTGTACCTATTCGTATTCGCACTGTACAATGTACAGCCTGTACCTAGACCTACTCAATTTTCTCGCGCAAACTAATTCAATCAGCGTACTCGGAAATTGACAACTATAGGTACGATCACGAATATAATGTCGAATGTCTGACTGGCGGCGAATACACGTTATACATGAATAGGCATTAAGTACAACAGTACACTCGTATTACATCGTATCGATTAAAGTGGCCAGTTTTGACATAAACATGCAACTATGTCGACTACACACTGCATACTGCACATAAATGAAATTTGGAAATAAATCGCGTTAAACGAACGTGTTTAATCGATTTTTAACCGTATACCATGTCCGATGACATCGAATATGCATGTACCTGGACCTGCCTACCTACCTTCCTACCTACCTACCTACTTATGGAAACAAGCCAACAACAACAACAACAACAAAATTCAAACCCAGAACCTGAGGAATGACCACTAACAATGCGACACCCATTACATGACATCGTAAAATGTCGACTCTTGCAATAAAAAGCTTAGAGGCTGATCTTTGTGATATCACAACTAGAGGAACTTATCAGTGTGTTTGTAACAAGGAAAATATTTTCCTCGAAAGAAATTATTAAAAATGAACAATTTTAGACAAACGACTTCATAAAACACGAAATGGAACTATGATAAAACACTAGAAATCAAAAAATCTTCCTCCAGTTACAACGTCACAAAACTCAACACAAGGCATTTCATTTCATTACAGCACAAGCACAATAACACTTTTGAAGGTTGCATATGCATACAAGGAAGCAACCTGAAGGGGGCGAGAAATCACTTGGGACTTTTTCCTGTTTGAATCCCAGGAATACGGCGCAGAAAGTATGCAACACTCGAGGCTATTATGGCTCTATTCGTAGGGTAGAAAGGGCTAAATACGTTAGGTATGTAGATGTACGTATGTGTATGTACTATGTACATACAATACGTATTACGTAGGATATAGGTATACGTAGTTCGAAACGAACGTCGTGTCGCTTTGTTAAATAATTTGACGCCGAAAATAGTGGGGCACAATTACGTACGTTGGAGCAAAATAAAAAAAGAACACGATAATAAATTTTTGAAAATCTCGACAACATGCGTTCGTTGACAAACATATTATAATATAATACACGTAGTATTTACGATATCGATGACGTGAATGATTCACGCGGTACGACCCGAGTATTTGAAATCGGTATATTGTCTAATTTCCAATATTGTAAAACTAAATAGATTGATTTGCGGATACATTAACGATTGCGATTCTAATAATTACGAAATATGGAACATTTTCAGTAGGTCTAGGTAGAGGTACCTAGTACCTACTTGGGAGTTGTAGTTTTTGGAATTTTGAATCAATATAAAATAATTATGTAAATATATATTAGCGATGGGTGAGCATGCAGGCAGGAAGATAAGTAGGTACTAGGTAGTAGGTAACTAGGTAGGTATTGAAGTTTTACAGGAGAAGCATTTCAAAAATGGGGCCTCGCTCTAAATTTGAGTGCCAAAGAGCAAAACCTTCAAAATGAACATCAGTGACCTCTTCTGACTCTACATAGCCAATTTTGGTAGGTACTCAAAAACCAAGGACGTTGGGGTTAGCATAGCACGGGTGTTTGTAATTGGATCATTAGGATTTTAGCGCCTCCCCAACGATTTTTTTTGCAGGAGTGGAGTAAATGTTTCGAACATTACTCTTGCAAAAATATTATTGAAAACTTTAGCTTGATGAAACAAAAATTCTGAAATTTTCAGAAAAAATAAAAAGTTTTTATCGTAACCTAAAAATATTGTACATAGGTATGTATTTTTGGAAGAGTAAAGTTCGAGCTTTCCAATGACACAGGTCTCACCCCCACCCCCTAACTTGATTATTTTCAAAGTTATAATTTTTATTTATTTTTTAATTGAAAAAAAATTAGAAAATTAATTTTTTCTCATGGATTTCCCGGAAGTAAAACGCTAATAACTTTTCAACCAAACTTCTTTTATTCAGAAAAATTAATAAAAATAATACGTTGATAGGAAAAAATTTCTTGATTTTTTTGGAAAACCCGAAAAAATCAATCACTTTCAAACACGTTTTTTCAAATATTTTTGCCCCCGCACCCACAGCTCCCCCTGTCCACCTAGCAAGTTTATCGAGCACAAGAAAAAATTGTAGACAAAATTTGCTATCCATCGCCGCAGAGTGCAACTTCCTACCTACCACGGTAA
>FIZV01004784.1:0-14791 GCA_900050545.1 Trionymus perrisii | reverse complement strand
ATCGTGATACAGATTCCAATCGTTTAAGTTGTCTTGATGTGGTAACGTAAAATCTCTAATTAAAAAAAAAAAAAAACAAAAAAAAAAATCAGAAAATTTGTCGTGACCAGTTGTGACATTATAATATGTACTTAGGGTTGCAACTTGCAATATGTTGATTACAAAATAACTCACTTGAACGAAATAGTAAACAGCACCGACAGGAATAATAACTGTTGCGAAAGCTGGAGTAGTGTAAGTGATGATAAACAAAGTACACATTACCTAAAAAAAAAAAATCCAAAAATTGAGTATTCGATTGAAACTATTTTACTAAGGGGCTAATAAATACTCAGTTGAAAAATTTAAAACAATTATCAGAAATAACGTTGAAAATAGTTTTTTGAAAACTTAAAAGGTAGGTGTTTGAAAAATAAAACAAATTAATTTCTGAAATTTTGAAATTTTTTAAAAAATGAGTAGAAGTTATAGTTCAACAATTTCAAGAAAACTTTTCGTTGAAAATTTGATAATTGTTTTTTGGAAAATTAAAACATTAAGTTTTGAAAAAAAAAAATAAAAATTTTGAAAAGTCGAGAATGGAAAATTTAAAGGAGCCATTTTTTGAAAAAATGGAAAAAAAAATTTTAAAATGTAAAATTTTTTGAAAATTTATAAAAAATTGAAAGAATCAGTTTCTGAAAAAATTTAAACATCTTTTCTTGAAAACACAAAAATAAAAATGAAAAATAAATTTCAGAAATTAAAAAACAGCTGAAAAATATAAAAAATGTTTTTTGTAAAAATTTAAAGAAAAATGGAAAATCTTTAAAAATCATCCTTCATCCTTTTGAAAAGTTAAAATTCGGAAAATTAAAATAACAAAGCCAAAACAGTTTTACAAAATTAAAATAATTTTATTTTTCATTTGAAAAATTTTAAGCATTGTCTCTTGAATTTTTTTTATTAAGTTATCCAAAATTGAAAAAAAAAATTACTAAAATGAAAAAAAAAAAGTCAGAAAACACTTAGGTAATGTTGCTAAATTTTATTTTTTCGAAAAAAAAAATGCAAGATAAATATTTTAATTTTTTTTCAAATGTGCGAGAAGGATGAAAAGAAAAAAAAAAGATACAAAATTCGAATATTTTGAATTAAACATATGCGATGCAGGAATTTCCTGATTGACTCCAATAACCCCCCTCCCCCACCATCCTTAATTAGTTCAGATGGAAGTTAGGTCCTATCAAAAAATTTAAAACAATTTTATGGTCGATTTGTAAGTCAGGACGTATTTTTTTAAAAATAAGTTTGGGTTCCATTTTTTCAAGACTCCCTTTTTTTGACTGTCTCCTCTTTTTTACAAAAAATCATCATATCTCTGTATCTAAGGTCTAAATCTTTCCAAGAACTTAATCTACTACTTTTGTTTGAAAAAATTTTCAATTGAGGATTTAGATATAAAGATTTAGAAATTTTTGGACAAGGATACAACTTGGAAACTGGAACCTCAGTTTAGAACACTTACTTCGCCGAAGCAAAAAATAAAATCGCTCATTTCATCCGGAAGGGTATTATCCAATACATCTATATCTTTCGAAAATCTCGATAAAATACGCCCACTAGGTGTCACATCCATGAATGAAAGTGGCAACAAGAACACATTCTTCAACATCAAATCATGTAAAATTTTAGCACTCCTCCAGCACCCCAAACGGATAGCAATATCGGTGACAAATTCTGCACCACCTGTAAATAAAGTTTTTACGAATAAATATCTCGAAAAACAGCATGGTTTTCCATCTCGTACCATAAGTCAAGCCCAATATGGCATAAACGGAAAGATAAAGATCTCTTTTGTCGGCAACTTGAGTCCCATCAGGGTTAGTAGCGTTTGTATCGCTGGACCATTTCGATATCCACATATTCGAAGCTACCGATAGAGCTTGGATTAAGACATTTAAAGCTATTATCACCAATGTCGAGATATATCCCACCGATCGCAAGTAGTACGCGTACACTTCCCATTTTATCTGCAATGGACGAAATTATTTGAAAACCAGAGACTGAGAATATCAAACCAGACGGTGAAATCTCACAAAAGATTAAAAATGCCAGATTCGACCGATTCGATGCATCAATGAAATCAGTAAAATTAGAAAATGTACTAACGTTTCCGGTTTGTGTACTTTCGATTTCGATTAATTTCTCTCCAGTAATATCTTCTTCGATATCTTTTCGTTTTTTAACCGAATCATCGGTTTCATTGGTTATTGTTCTTTTTCTAGAAAAATGAAAGCTTTAGGAACACTTCTTGTCGCAAGGAAAAATTCATTTTCAGGTACCTGACGTAAGACGTAGTAGAATCACTTTCACTGTTCTTTGATTTCTGTCTCATGAGTCGTTCATTGGCAACTTTTTCCTCGCCTAAAAGTTTTTTCAATTGATCCAAATCTACGAAATAATGAAAAAAAAATTAATTATTGTAAGTTGATTGATTTTTTTTCAACTTTTTTTTTTTTTTGAACCAACCTTCTTCATCAGGTTCCACACTTTCTCCCAAATAAGATAACAAAAATTCGGAGAAATCTCCTTTATTATCCAATAACTCTTGGAACGTGCCGGATTCAGAAATTGAACCGTCTTTTAAAACAACGATGAAGTCGACTTGAGATAAATAAGTTACACTGTGAGTTACCAAAACACGAGTCTGTGAACAAAATGTGCATTAAAAATTAATTAATTATATTGCTCGAAATGATTTTACTACGATTTTATATTGTGCATTAAAAATTATGTTTTTCTACAAAAAAATTAGATTTTTTTTTACTCAAAAAAAAAATCTCAAAAAACAAAATTTTAAAATAAATTAAAATATTTTACATTTCATAAAAATTGAAAAAAAACAGATGATATAAAAAACTTTAGGAACATTGAGAATTTTTTTTTCTAATTGAGAAAACTAGGTTATAATCGTAAGTAAAATTAACTCTGAACCAAGTAAAAAAAAAAAACTGCTCAAAAAAAATTGCGCCTAAACCGAATTTAACAAATTTGATTTAGAATAAAACTTGGAAATAATCATGTTCAGACAGAACAACATTTTAAAAAATTGTGTTTGAAAAGAATTTCAAAAAAAATTTGAGAAATATTTCTAATCAAAAAATGTGCTTGATTAGAATGGAATTTTCGTAATATGATATAAGCTGAATATTACAGAATTCCGTTTCAAAGAAAGTTTCAATTTCATTCCACAAAAATGTAAAGCATCTGTTGATTTGTTGATTTTATATAGCTTTTTTTTTTATAAAATAATTTTCTACCAAAAATTGAATGAAAACGAAACCACCAAAAAATTAAAATACATTTTGATTAAAATAAATCAAAGTTTAAATTTATCAATAAATTTACCTTTTTTTTAAGCAATCCATTAGGCCCGATGACCTGTTCGAATATATGTTTACCAACATGTGAATCTACAGCACTCAAAGGATCATCCAATAAGTAAACGTCAGCTCCGTAGTACACAGCTCTGGCCAGATTGATTCTTTGTTTTTGACCACCGCTCAAATTTATACCCTATAGAAAAAAAATTAATCAAATTAAAAAATGAATGTTTGAATCGAAAAATCACACGATCTTTACCTTTTCCCCAATTTCTGTGAGATCACGACCGGGTAATATTTCCAAATCTGGCATTAAAGCACAAGCTTCCAACACTTGATCGTAATACGATTTATTGATGTCATTTCCGAAAGTAATATTATCTCTAAGGGTGGCATTCTGAATCCACGCTTGTTGGGGTACGTATGCAATTGTGCCCTGTAGAATGAAATCGCATGTAAATAATTGAAAATCTATTTACGAGTAGAAAGAAATCATTCTTTTCTTACTCTAGTATTTACAACGCCGGATATTTTATACATTTCACCGAGAAATGCAGAAATCAGAGAACTTTTACCAGCACCAACGGGTCCCACAACTGCTACCAAAGCTCCAGGATTTACTTTCATATTAATATCGAGTAAGGCAGGCGATTCCAGGAGTCCTTCCCACGAAAATGTTCCGTTCTCAATAACCAGAGCTTCGGCTGAAATGTGATAAAAAATCTTTATGAAGGTATTTTTATCTCGTCAGATAATTATATTTAATTTTAAACTTACCTCTAAATTCGTGCGTAACATCGTCGAAGTTCAAATCTTCGCAATTTAAAAATTTATTAATTCTTTTGATCGAAACACCAGTCTATAGAAATTACATTCTCAATAAAAATACCATAATATAATGGAAAATTAAAAAACAAAAGAATCATTTCGTGGAAAAAAATTACCTGTACTAAACTGGTTATCAACGTTGGAAACAGCATTAATGGTATTCTCAAAATATTAAACAAAGATAACGATACAAAGGCAACTTTCGCATCGAATATATTTTTTTCACTGGATAATACGAACACACCGTATGTAGCTAATGATACCTGTAAAAAGGCAAATTCATTTTGAAAATTATTCTCATTTTTCTTCTCATATTTTCATGAATTACCTACCGTAAACATAGAACAAGCCCAAATGAACGATGTTACACCCATTAAGTATGCTTGTTTTTTCGTAATATCTGTTTCTTTATTTCGGATATGCAATACTTGCTTTTCGAAACTCGGTTCCCAGGCATATAATTTCAACACCTAAAACAATAAACTTTTAGGACTTTTCATTTAAAAAAAAAAAGAAAAAAATCAATAAATTTCTCGTCTGTCTACTGAAAAAAATTACTTTAAATCCTGATAATATCTCGTTCATTAATTTAACTCGATTATCCTTATAAGTCATTTGTTTAGTTTGCAAATTTTCAAGTTTAGAAACAACAATACTGTTGAAAAATATTGAAACTATCATCACACCAATACCAGCTAGTACACTGGGACCTAGAAATAATAAAATTGTTGCAAAAAAAAAAAAAAGAAAAAAATTCAAATTCAACCGAATACAAATTTACCAAGAATTTCCCATAAGAAATATAACGCCAGGACAACTTGTACGGGTGTGGTTACCAACAAATACAGGTATGCCATGAGGTCAACGAACCTCTGAGTGTCTACAGACATCAAGTTGACCGTTTCACCCATTGTGAAATCTTTTCGAGCACTATTTGATATACGTAGAGCCTAAAACACGATCAATTGGCTGTAGAATTCTGCTACGAAATATAATGACCGTCGACCGGAAGTTCAATTAACCTTTTGGTAAATGATCGAAATTAAACACGTCCTTATTTGGAGTCCGACGACATACATTTTATGGACATACTGCGTGGTGATTAGGCTTTGAATGAAAGCAACGATAAATAGCAATACCGCGTATAGGTATCCTTTCCACATTTCTTCTTTATTTGTAGTAAAGTCGATCAATAAGCTATGTATTGCACAAGATAACATCTCGTTAAATTACTAAAATATTATACAATTAACGAATAAAATAAATTGTTCAATTTTACCTCAGTAATTGAGGACTAACGAAAATCAATATGTCTACAAGGACCTTCACAACCGTTCCAATCATAAAAGTTGGGCCGAAAGTTCGACATAAAGCAGGTAGAAGTGAAGCTGGTTGTGTATTTTCTATAGGTTGATATTCAATTCCACCAGCACGACCTAATCCATTTCTCAATAATTCTCCATTTTCAAGTTTAATTCTTCTCAAGTCTGGAGCTCTGGAAAATAAACAACTATTTATTATAATTATATAGATAAATCGAGAGGGAAGGTCCAATCGAAATTTTTGTAATAATCGAAATTATTCCGAACATCTCTATCCACAACTATTGTTTGAAATTTTTTTCAATCGGAGCCTTAGATACAGAGATGAGATTTTTTGGAATAGAAGGCCGACCCTCGGCTTAAAAAAATCAAACTGTAGTCTTGTTTTCTTTTTGTTTTTTTTTTTGAAAATACGTCATAGATTACAAATTAATCATAAAATCGCTTTTAATTTTTCAACCGCACGAAACTTCCATTTGTGATAGGACTAAACAACAACAACGTACCTTCTAACTCGTTTCAAGTTTTCCTTCCAATGTTTTTCAAATTTCGGCACGATACCAGCCGAAGTCATGGAATAATCCAAACTCCACAGATCTTCGTCTTCCAACGGCTTCTTATACCCTTTCCAAGCCAAAGGATCGAACCAAGCATACAACAGTTGAGACAAAATTGAAGACTGTTTCTCTGGGCAAGCATCCTGCGTAAAAATCGACGAAAAAGTTATAAATCCTTCACTGACATGAATAAAGTACAGTGGCGTATTTTGATAAGGAAGTCATGGAAGTCCGACTTCCCTCCAAATTTTCAAAGAAATGAGATTTTTATGAAAAAGTTTTTGTTTTTTCGATTTGTATTTTTTAGGCGGTTGTAGTAAAGCTCTAGTTTTATGTTTCATTAGATTTATTTTGAAGGTAAGTGGGGGGAGGGGAGAGCGATATGATTTTTTAAAATACTCTTTAAAAAATTACAGTTTATGCATTACTTACTGAAATTTTGAAAATTTGTAATTTCGAAAAATTATTGGATCACTAAAAATTAACAATTTTTAAAAATCTTCCAATTTTGGAAAATTTGTAAATTTTAGCAAATTTTTAATTTTGGAAAATTTACCAATTTTGAGAGATTTGTTAGATTGAAAAAATTTGTCAATTTTGGAAAATTTGTCAGTTTGAAAAAATTTGCCAATTTTATCAATTTTGAAGAATTTGTCAATTTATTTAGGACAATTTGTTATTTTTGCAAATTTGTTAATTTTGAAAAATTTGTCAATTTTTTAAAATATGTCAATTTTTTAAAATATTATGTCAATTTTAAAAAATTTGTCAATTTTGAAAAATATGTCAATTTTAAAAAATTTGTCAATTTTGAAAAATTTGTCAATTTTAAAATATGTGTCAATTTTTGCGAATTTTTCAATTTAGAAAAATTTGTTAGTTTTGGAAAATTTGTCAATCTTAAAAAAATGTTTCAGTTTTGAAAAATTTGTCAATTTTGGAAAAAAATTTATTCTGAAAAATTTATCAATTTTGTAAAATTTGTCAGTTTTGTAAAATTTGTCAACTTTGTAAAATTTGTCGATTTTAGAAAATTTGTCAGTTTGATAAAATTTATCAACTTTGGAAAATTTGTCAGTTTGGTAAAATTTGTCAATTTTGGGAAATTTGTCAGTTTTGGAAAAGTTTTAAATTTTAAAAAAATTGCCAATTTTGGAAAATTTTGCAATTTTTGAAAAGGAAATGGCTTAAAAATTCCGCAATTTTTGAAAAATCTCTAATTTATGTGATTAGAGAATTTTAAAAAATTTAGCGATTTCGGGAAATTTGATAATTTTTGAAAATTTTTCAATTTGGACAATTCAATAATTTTTTTTAAAATAATGTGAAAAAAAATTACTCTGACTTTTAAAGAAATTCTAACCCTCGAATTTTTAAAAAATGGTACAGTATTTTCAATTCACCCCATAAAACACCCCTCTCCCCCTATGAAAGAGTGACACTGTAGTCTACCAACTTTCGGACTTCCATAATTATGTTTTTCCTCTCAGAATCGCCACAGATAAAGTCTAGATTTTACGTACTTCAGCGACACGATGCATTACCCGAGTTGGACGTGCATCAGCGAAACAATTCAGTATAAAAATCATCAGCACGACAGGGTAATAAATTACGTAAGAAGCGAATTCCATCGATTCTGAATTTTCTTTCTGGAAAAAATCGTATTCAACGTAAATATCATATCATTATAGATGTGAAATGTGCATTCCAATTCAACTTACCGAGCGAAGTTCTGTCCGAAACTGCGGTCCTCCACAAATCACCAGTAATAATGAAAATATAAATAACACAGCGGAAGATCTCACGCCACATTTTGTATTGGCGTAAGTTAATCCGAAAAATAATACCTAAAAAAAAAAAAAAAATTAGTATTATTATATCCACAACATGTGAGAAAATCAAATAATATGTTCTTTAATAGATAAGCACTTACAAGGGTTACTAATCTTATCACAGGTGAGTAAAAATTTACTGGGAATTTGGAGTAAGTGAAAGCCACGTAATGCACTACATCGGTAAATGCAAGGGAAGCTAAAATAGCGATTGCTATCTGTAAAAGAGTTCAAAGATAAACCAAGTAATTAATAAACAGATCATTTGAAGTGAGTGTTCCACTTATAACAACAAAAATATTACACTGGTCTTTGTAAAAACACACGAACTCAACAGGCTGATGAGCGATAACCTCTCTCAGCCATGTATCTTCAACACGTTAGCGTTGAAAATTGTAATGAAAATTAATCTAATTTTGTGCATATTACTACCGCCTACAAAAACATGGACAAATGACACCTGCAGTAGAACAAAAATGAGGCTAAAATATGTAAATCAAGCCATTACCAATTTCACTGCGTTGTATAAATTTAAAGGAATATCGGATGTTCTCGAATGACGAAGATAATATATCTCCAAAGGTAGAAATATCCATAGAAAAGAACAAGGAATCCAGACCAGAACAGTTTTCTCGAAACATATCGTTAAGTCAGGATCATCGGTATTCCACACAGCTTTCGAATCCTGGAACAATAAATACACATATTGCGTTACTTCACTGTTTCATCTTCGTAGAAAGATGTCCCCTTTAAAGTGGAACAAAAAATATAAAACCTGCATTAATATTAACAAGTTTATTAGATACTTTCAACCTTTCAGTTCCGTAGATTTTAATGACCTTATCGAAACATTAAAGATGTTTTAGAAAATATTTGTTTTGGTGAACTATTGATCTAACTCACTTACCCAGAAAGGTGAACCGCAAAAATCATCCATGATTTAAATAAATTAGGTACCTAGTTCAAATGACATTTACTATGTTGCAATTATCTAAAGACAACATTTACACAGAGATATTTCACACAAACTGACTAAAAATAACCAAAGAGGTAATTTACCGGCGGAGGCTGTGAACAGTTAAATCTTATCGGGATAATAAATTGCTTCTAATTATGACGTCACATAATTAATTTATTATTTACATATGTAATTACATAATAAACTGAAAGTTATTCGGTAATACACGATACGATTGAGCAAATACCTTGTGATAAAAATAAACGTGGTATCGAATGAGACTTGAAAAAATTATTTTTAGAATTTAGGTCCGAAACTTATTTGAAACATGCAAACAACTATTTTGAGAATTGTAAATTGCAGACGGATGAAATTTCGGTAGAATTATTACTTTGAATATTTTTTGAAATATTAAAATCAATAGCTCCCGGTCACCAAACACGTGCTGATAACAATGTGATGCACCTTGCATGTGATAACGTGATAATTCGCGCATTCGTAGGAGTGTAGGAGTGGAATGTAATGTAGGAATACTCAACAATGGCGGTAATAAACATAGTTATCAACTTGGTAGTTCGTGTTTTTCCTTGTTGGTAAAATGGTAGTTAGTAGGTAATTAATATTTTCAAGTTGATACCTAATTAGGCTCTAATAATCTAATTCTATTCAATCGTGATTCAACAACAAGCTTCCATCTAGTTCATTTGTTTAAAACACTTAGACAAAAATTGGCATACTCAATACTCATGCAAACTCGTAATGTCGTAGGTATTTCAGAATTTTGCTAATCAGGCATTCAATAAACTCGCAAAACATGGGTTTTGAATTTTGATTTCTTTCCAATCATATTCAAAACAATCTCCCTCTCAATGCATGTATTTTTTCATTTTTTTCAACGCATTCATAGAAAAGAAAAAAGAAAATCCTCGAACGTTATTATTTACCTATCAATAATTATTTACATAATACACAAGCAGTAAAAACAAAGGTACAAAATTCTTTCTTAAAAAAAAATATAACCTGGCATAATAATGGAACTTGATTTAAACTCTACAGAGGAGAGTTCACACAAACCAAGATATATATCAACACATCGATTCTCTCCTGAGGTGTGATGTCAGATTCAAAAATTATAACAACACAAATTACAAGTCAATTCTAAACTTGAAATCTATTCCGAATACGATCTTCGTGGAAGCACAGTTACTAATTTTTGACATCTGTTTTATTTGGAGATATTTCAGATTCGCTGTCGACATTGTAAATATTACACTCCACCAAATCTGCAATATTATATTCGTGTCTAGATTTAGAATTTAGTTCGATTTTTTTCAACCTGCTCTTCAATTTAACAGTTTCGTTAAATAAAGCTCGATTCCTCTGTCTTAGTTTTATATTTTCTTGTAATCGCTTCTCGTACAGTTTCTTATGCTTTTCACATTCGATTTTCAAAGCTTTATTCTTTATCTTGAGTTCTTCATTTTCGGTGAAAAACTTTTGATACGTTGATAACAGCGTTTCGTAAGCGATACGAGCATCTCTGCTGGTTTTCTTCGAATCTTCGTCCGTCGAGGGTGGCGGTTCGGATATCTCTTTAGAAACCGAGTTCGATTTCGGTTCATCCGATGTAGAGGTGATTTCAGAGTTTGTACCATAGAAATGATCGATTTCATCGGGTATGATTAAGGTTTCTTCGTCCATGGGAATATTTTCTATTTCGTTGCATAATACTTCGATTCTATACGTGAAAATTCGGATTATTATTACAAAAACGTGAAAAGCACTACAATCGGAGTGATCTGTGAAAAAAAACTGAATACGAACTTGACTTCGGTTTCGGCAAAAGGTGGTAAATATTTCGTAGGAACTGCATCAGACTTGAGTTTACGAGAATTAGTAGGCGAATAATTCAACAGCTTTTGTATCAATGGTTTCTCAAAAGCATCTTCAGTGAAATGTTTTGAACATATTCGAGCTATGAAATAATTCAAAATATGACGATTAGTTCACAAACACCAGTAAGAGTGGAGGCATTAATTCGAGAAATGATTGCATCAGACTTACCATTATTTTCGTTAAATTTATAAGGTTTTTTACACGCTGAAATCCATTTCAAACGGGTATCTATATTTCTAGGAAAACTAAATAGTTTTAATTGTCGTTCTTTGGCATTTGACGACGAAGTCTTGCATCCATTGATCGAACAGTTAGGCATTTTGATACGTCTCCTGGCGCAGCGGATGTTCACATAGTATCACAGAAAAGTTATATACGTTATTAATGAAGTAGTTGAGATCTTGAAAATGCGTAAATATTTTACCAAAACGAAAATAAAAAGGAATTGACGAACATAAAATATCATAAACTGTGTCGCAGAAACAAAATTTTCAGATAACAAACACGATTATCAGTTGTAAACACTTTTAGTTCAACTTCAAATGCAATCCGCCTAGATGGCGTGGTTTGCGTTTTTAGCGGATTTCAAATTCCAATAATTTTTTTTATTTAATTTTTTTTTTAAATTAGATTCGTGCAAACTTTGAATTTTTTTCAATTAAGAACCATTTTTTTACTTGTATTTTTTCTTGGTTACCTATAGTAATTTTAATGTTTTTTTTTTAATTTGATTATAATCATTTTTGAAAGAGCAATAAAAATTCCAATTTTTAGATTTGAAATTTTTAAAAATTTTAATTTGATGAACTTTTTACATGTTTTTTAACTTTTCATTTTCCTTCAATTTTTCAAATTCGTACAAATTTGATTTTTTTCATTTTCAGAGATAGGGGGGGGGGGGACCTCCAAATTACAACAATTGAACCTCATCCCAAAAAATTCAGTTTCAATTTGATTTTGAAGAACCTAAAAAAGTTCAGAATTTTTTCAATTTGGTGTTTGAAAATTTTAAAATTTTATATTTTAAAAATATTTTACAATCGTGAATTTCATTTCATTTTCAAGTTTTTTAATTTGGAATGGTTTTCAATTTTTTAGAATTTTTGCCTTATTGTATTTGTACCATGATACCAGTCTTTGCACTGATTTGAAGGGGGAGGAGCATTGAGGAACTCATCAAAAATGCTGCTATTCGCTGAGAAAATTTCTCTGGGCATTTTTAGCATTTTTAGCATTTTTTTTTTTTTATCGATATGAGAAAAATAGAGAAGGAAAAGATCGAGCCACGTAACGGGCATTTTCGCGAAAATTTCTTCCTTCAGCTTGATATGTGTTTCACTTTCTAAGTGTAAGAATCACGTACGTTTGCTACACCGGTCACCGATTCCGGTGTGGCAAAAGTACTCGAAAAGATGAGAGTTGTTTTTCATTCGTAATACGATATTTGAAGATTACATTCGAAATGATGGAAACTGATGAGCATTTTGATCGACATATTTTCTCTCTCCATATTTTATGTATATTTTTTGAAATATCACGAGACAAATTATCGAATACCATTTAGGAATCTATTATATTATTTTTTTTCGCTTTTTTTTTTTGGTATTCCTTCATTTGTAGGATATAATCTACGAGTACGATTATTATTTAGTCGTTATTTCCACAAATATTATTCTCGAGAGGTTTGTTTTTTTTATATCCGAACTTTTTGCGCAACATTTACGAATTACGTACGAAAAGTTGGCTCAAAAGAATACGTAAATTGTCTCGAAACGAGACGTAAAATTTCGTACGAATTTTCTTGAAAATAATTTTTTAAATCTTTCGTCGAATTTTAAATTTGAAAAAAAAAATGAAGAAAAAAAAAACAAACGAATGATTAACAAACAAATCACTAAAAAACACATATTGCGGTTTGTTAAATGTATAATATTGTTAACATGGCAATACGTTTGCCTCTGTCCCCTTTGTCTTTTATGGGTTTCTTGGACACCGTGTCACGTGCGCACACACACAAATACCACATGTACTACGAATTACGACCATGGTCACAATGTGCTGCCGTGCTGTCGAAATAATGCGAATATACACACGCGAATTGCGAATACAAACGCGGGCGCGAATACCTGTCGTGGGTGGCCACCATCCGTGCGCTCCATCGCCGATACGACCGTGTCACTGCTACCCTTGCGCGGTGTTTGTGACCTCCCTTGTGTCGAATGAATGAACGAACAATTATGTCGTGTGGTCGGTCTTTATTTGCGGCGGGGTGTTGATGACGATGCCGATGCGTTGAAATTAAGCAGAGCTCAAGAGCGCCTACATTCGAAGACGATGAAGATGGTCATTTGATTTATCAGAACGGAGACGTCTTACTCGATAGATGTTCGTTTGCTAAGCACAATATTATTTTTAATTGTTTTTATTATTATCGATAATTTACGCAATTAGTTATACCATATTACTAGATGTACGTGCATTGATATAATTAGTACGACGATGGTGATTACCTGCCCCCTCCTCTATCTACCCTGTGATACGTGGTAAATGTAGTATGTGATAGCTACATTACGTATGTACTATGTAGTACCGTATAATGTAGTACAGGTGGAAATACTCTTCGTGTAGGTTTTTCTCCTCTGGTTAGGAATACCTATGAAGAGAAATGTGTTTCCGATAAATAACTTTAATGCATAGCCCTTATTAGACCTACCTAATCGAATTTTCTTTTTTTGTTTTTTTCCTCCTTCTTCTTTAGCTTTTTTTTTTTTTTTCACGTGTGGGGTTTTGAAATTTGTTTTAAGGCAATTTATTGAAATTTGTTCTCGGAGGGTTGGGAATGAGGAAGAGCGTCTGTAGAATGTCCATAAATAGTGATTACGATGCTGCGATCGTCATCATGATAATAATGAACTAGCACTTGGACTGGTTTATACCGAATATTTGTGATCGTTTTATAATGTGTCTTCCTGATCTTCGACTAATTTCTGTACTGATTTTTGATCAATTCCGTACTGTTTTCCCGATGTTTTGTGTTTTTTTGTGTTTTTTTATTTTGTTTTTATTGATTACAGGTTTTTAATTATTCTACATTTTTTATCAACGAGTAAGGTAACCTTTTTCTTTTTTTTTTTTCTAAATAATTTGTTCGAATATTAGTAGTAATCGTATTTCGTCGGCGATATGGTCGAAAAAGCTCGAATGGCATCGCTGACGAGCTTTTTTTTGTATCGCTGATGTCACAAATTGGCGATCAAGCTGGCTATGTGAGCTGCTGGTTGCCTGGTAAGTGTGTATGTATTTGCAGGCATCTCGACTTAGCACAAATCAGTATAAAAGTGAACAGCGAATAAGATGCGAGATTTCCACTAAATTTTAAGGAAAAAATCAATTTTTAAGCTTTTGAAATGAAATTTGAAAAAATGACGAAATTTGGGGAAATTGATTCTAAATAAAAAAAATCATATATTTTCCAAAAAAAAATGAAATAACGACTTGAGAAAATTTAAGAAATGATTGCTCGTGAACGAAGTTCTAAAAAAAAGTGCAATAATTTTTTTTGTACCTTCAGTGATGGCAAAACGAGAAAAAAAAAACGAAAAAAGTAACGAAAACGAGACGAAATTCGACGTTTGAAAATAACGTTATAACGAAACGAACATTTTTCAAAATATCGTTTTGAAGATATTCTCTCCCTGAATTTCGTTGAAACGTTATTTTCACAAATTGAAAAGTGTAAAAAACGAAAAAAAAAAAAAAATCGAAAAACCAAAAAAAAACGAAAAATTTTAGGCATAACGTTAAACGTTACGAAAAAGCTTGGACCTATAACGAAAACAAAACAAAACGTTATTAACGTAACGAAAAACGTAACGAAAAAAATTTCGTTTTGCATTTTAAAAATGAATTTTGAGAATATTGTTTCAACATCAATTTTTTTTTTTAATTTCTTTTCCAAAAAAAAAAAAAAAAAAAAAAAAAAAAATTTTAAAAAAAATTTAAAAAAATTTTTTTTTTTTTTTTTTTTTAAAAT
>FIZV01004764.1:0-12420 GCA_900050545.1 Trionymus perrisii | reverse complement strand
AACTTTTTGTAACAAAAATCCCAGAGGGGGTTCACATATTCTTGTACACCCGGTAATGGTATGATTGAAACTACCGCAGCAAAAGCCTTGCTGGGGTAGTTTCAATCACATACCTATTTTATTTTTTGGCGACATCTATCATTTCTGTGGAATATCTTCAACACCTCGGCAATAGCGGTCCTGTTTAATGTAACTGGTTTCGGATTTTGACGAAATTGTACTCGCATAAAGTTTAGTACATCTTCAGACATAGGTACTTGCACTCAAGTCCTTTGATAATTTTTTCGCCTCCTGAACATCTAAACCGGTCGATTTGACTTCCACACCACAACTTTTGTCGAGTCGAATGACCACATGCAAAATTAAATTACTGTTGTAGTATTGAGATCACTATTAGCAAAAAAAAACTGCTCAGCGGAATACACGAAAAAATGCACAGATAATAGGTATAAAAAAAAAATTCAGCATTGCTACATTAGCAATGGTACATGATACTCAAAGCTTGAAAGAAAACTACAAATCACTCGAGTTACAAAGATAATTTCTACACAAAAATGTTCTGAAATATTCAATCAGTCGATGGTATTTATTAATCTAATAATCTTCCTCGCATAGTTATCTTTTTGATTAGTAAGGTCAGTGAGCCTAATTGAGAACAGTGGGTGGTAATTTTTCAAAAAAATTTAAATATTGAAAACTAAAATATTTTTATGCAGTAAACAGCTCTATATGTAATAAATACAACGAAAATGATTAATTTGGTTTTATTTTGAAGTACATATAAATGACTAAAAAAATTTTAATCGCGTTCTCAAGTTACAGTGTAGTTTTTTTTTGTAGTGTGTGTAATTGGGAACATGCCATTTTCCAAGAAAACTAAGCGTTCTACCAAAAAATTGCATAGGTATGACTAAAGTTGTAGAGCATAAAATTTTCCAACTCCTTTAAGCGGTTAATTTTTCTCTAGGAGGTGTTGTTTCAGAAATATTTGAGAAAAATGTTGCGAATTTTGGGCTTTTGAAATACAGCTTAAAGGTGTTGAGACCTTCACAGGTGTTTTTGGACCATTTCTTATTATAATTTGGATGATATTTACGATTAATAGATTTACGAGCTGATTTTTGATAATTGTGTCGGAAGTGCTCCCAAATACCCAACAATTCATCCATAGTTGAGAGCACCGCTATCTTAATTGAGAACACCTCATATTTTTTTCATTTTCGAATTACAGAATTTTGAAAATTATTAATTATGAACTAGAAACTTAGGTACTGGATTCGTTTGAGCTATAGCAACTTTTCTACTTTCAAGTACTTTTTCAACTACAACATTTTGAATTTCATGGTTGTTAAAAAACTGTCGTTAGTGTTCTCAATTAGGCTCATAGACCTTACTTAATTTGAAACTTTAATTTGAAAAAAAAAAGAATATAATTTGATAGAAACATCTCTTTAAAAACAAAAAAATGTCTAAAAACAAAATTAATTTTAAAATCAGTTTTCAAAGAATTTGTTCCTTTTTTGCATGATGAAAATAAAATGTTTTCTTATGTACGTACAATCCTATTTTTAACAACATGATTTCATATCAGAATTCAAAAAGAATTGTTTGCGAGGCTAATTCATGAAATGCATTTTTTTTATTGCTTAAAGTATAAGTACTTATCATTGATTTAAAAAAAAAAAGGAAAAAATAGACTGATTTGAAAATTTTATTTTGAAAAAATTATAAAAAATAAATTGCACAAAAATTGAATGAATTCGTTTTTCAAGAAAATGTTTGAAAAATCTCCAAAAACAAAATCTACTTGTTTCAAAACCAATTTTAAAAAAAAATTTAAAAAAACGTTTTTAGCCGAAATTTTAACTATTTTGTTTTTGGATCATCGAAATTATTTTCTAAGCTAATTTTTGGATTTTATTCAATTTTTAAGGAATTTTCTTCAAACGAAAATTCGAAAAATTTCTACAAAATGAAATTAAATAAGAAAACTGTATAAAAAAGGATTATTAAGAATACCTATGTTATAAGTAATAAAAAATTGGTTATAAAAAAATGAACAGAAAAAAATTCTTTAAAAAAAATAAAAAAAAAAAATCTGAGAAATTTGAGAAATTGATCAAAAATTAAATTAAAAAAATATTTACATGTTACGTCGAAATAAAATTTGTTCTCAGTACAGAACTTTTTCAGTTCTAATAATTTTCCTTTCCATCTCTCGTAATGCAAATTTGCTCGCACAATAACGCATTATGCAGTAAAAACTGTCAAATCGGAATAACAAAACGTTATTCGAGTATTCCAACAACGAATGACCACTGGGAATGGATTTTAGATTAAAATCATCGACTTTGTAAAAAGATTGTTATTCCGATTAGAATTATCACCGAAGGAATTGCAGCATTTCTGCGAAGATTTTGCCCCCTTCGCTCCTCAGCATCCTTATAAATACGTGATTACTTTACAAAATGCGCTCCCCTTCGGAATTAGCTTTGTTTTTCAAGATTTTCCAAAAGTATCCCCATTCGAATAATTAATTTAAGAACATTACGAGTATAATTGGAAAAATTTTCAATTTACGATCTCTCTACTGGAACGACACGAGGTCATAGCATAAAAAAAATTAGCGAGCTAAAAGTTTCTCACCAGAGGGTGTCGTCTAATAGGGTCGTAGTGATTCGAATTAAGGTTATTTATTCTCACGAGTATGTATTTTTCTCGTGACTTAATAATACTCCGCATTTGCGCATGAAAACAGCTCCATGGTGAGGCTATCAAAAGCGTATTTCTGTTTGAAAAAAGTTTTACAAACGTTTAAAAAGCATTCGTAAGTACGAGGTAAATTATTATTACTAAAAGCGAGTAACCTATTTGAATAGTAAAACCTAGTAAAAAAGTAATTGGTATGCGGTAGTTGTGATAGTATGGCAAGTACGAGATGACGAACTTCCACCAAGAAAAGGGTTGCAAATGGTGGCGAGAAAAAAAAAAACTAACTATTCCACTTATTGTTATTCGTATTTTTATCCGAAATAAGAACTATGTAACGAGATTTTAAATAATTAATACTCGTCGGAGCGAATAAAAAGTTGCTAGAAATGTACTTTGGAGTGAATTTAAAACGAAATTTCCATCTCGCAGAAATTTTATGGGTTACGATGTTTATTTGAAGATTCTTTAAATTGGTGTCGTTATGGTTTCGAGGTATTCGCTGACTAAAGACGATAGTTTTTCCATGTACAAAAATGGAGCTTTTTTTCTTCGCGAAAAATCGCGCGAAAAATGTTAAGATGGTGGAAATGTAAAATAAAAATAGGCAGAATTCGTGAATCAAACGTTCATGTTTTGGCGTTCAACGTGGATGCTAGGTCATAAATATAACGAGAAAAAAATTCAAATTAGGGTTTTGGAAAAAAAAATACATGGAAAACGATAAAGTGTTGATTTTTTTTTTTCGCAGAAGCGAAAAAAGCTTACGAATTTGATATCTCGTTGGAAAAAAAAAAGAATAAACGGTATGTTTTGGTATTCGTTACGGAGGCGTATTAATGAGGATAACAATGCTAATACGTTCATCTCCTTTGTTTATATGTATTCGGTTTATTTATGGTATAATAAACTGTAAAAAAATTCGTGTCATTAATCCAAGTACGATGATTTTTTTGTAACGCAGAATTCCGGAGGAAATTGTGTGGTGGCTCAGCAACCGATTCAGGCAATCGTACCACGTCGTATTTTGAATGCACAAACACAACTACGTCCTCCAGCTGTCAAACGTGCTGTGTTCGCTCCGGTCGCTATGCAAGGCTGGTTGCATAAACAAGGAAGTGAAGGGTTAATGTTATGGAAGAAACGCTGGTTCGTCTTATCCGAATATTGTCTGTTTTATTATAAAAGTAAGTAATATCGTAAAAATATTTTTCAATAGTGTTGAACTGTTATATCTATATACGTAATGTATATGGTCGGGTATTTTAACAATATTAGTTCGGCAGGACGAATCGTTACAACCGTGTTTATGTGTTTTTAACGTTGGCATTTTGCAGCTCGATATGTGCCATTGATAGTTAAACGATAAATTCATTTTTATTGATGAAATACGTACAACATACCTTCTGCCTCTCGTGTCTCATAGAAGTACGTTTCGCTGAAAGAAAGTTAGCAAAACGATGTTTGAATTTGTTATACGCCTCGTAGAAAATATACAGGCGCAGAGAGACTTTTGAATGTGCGATAGTGGAGGAGAAACCCGATAAAAGAATTTTTAACGTAATTTTGAACTCGCAAACGGCGTAAGTGGCTGTGGAATGAAATTGAAAGAATTTTGATAATGTCGATGGTGTCTCATCTACGTGTCTGTAGACGTGCTGGACGTACGAGTACGCACATTGTTATCGATGAAATTCGTTCGTTTTTACATTATCTAGCACATTGAAAAACAATTTCGTTTCTGAGAGTCAAATCGATGAAATCTGCGCTTAAAATTAGGGCTGAAATTATAACGTTTAGTGGCTGAATGCGAGCGTCTCGAGTGTCTCGATTTAAATGGGAGTTCTTTTTAAATTTTTTCCCCATTTTCGAACGAGATATTTTCTTATTGCTGTCTCTATTGCGATATGTATGTTTTTTTCGATGTGCCTCGGTATTGAATCGAATGAGCAATGGTGTAAATATTTGAATGAGAATTGAATATTTTTGACGTTAAAAGAATCATAAATTTTGTGCGAAGTACCAATGCAGGATTTAGATAATAGTTCAAGCCAGGAAAATGTGCCTCCCCTTCAATTTTTTATGTCTGGAATTATAAGAACTGGCAAATTTCCACAGAGAATTGAAGAATTAAATAATAAAAAAAATAATAATGGATATAGATAATATGCAGTATAGCAAATTGTCTGATAAAATTCAAAAAATTAATGTCAGGTCGTATTTCAATAAGTTGACATTTTTCAAAAAAAATTGAAAATTTTGAACCTTTAAAAGCTGAAGTTTTTCCTTAAATCCAAAAATTTAATTTTTTTTAAATTTCATAGTGCAGACATCAAAGTGTGGTTCTGACCTAAATTTTGAGAAATTTGCTTCAAGAAAATTTTTAAAAAATGGCAAAAATGCAAAAAATTAAAATCTTGGTTTCAAAATAAACTTTGAAATTTTTTTTCCCAATTTGAAAATTGAAAAAAAAAAAATTAAAGAGATTTCAAACAGTAATTTTTGAAAATAATTTTTAGAAAATTAGTAAATAGCATAAAGTTTAAGAATTTATATCCTGTTTTGAAATGTAAGCTTAAAAAATTTAACGAAATTTGGAGAAATTTCTTTTTAGCAAGATTTGAAAAAATTCAAAAAACTACAAAAACTATGTATCAGAGAAATTTTACAATCATTCTTAACAAGAAAAGAAAAATTTAATTTCGAATTTAATTGCAGGTAAAAGAATAATTGTATGTATTTAAACGAAATTACAAGAAATTGCTTAAAAGCTAAATTAAAAAAAAAACTGCTTGATTGCAAAATACAGTTTTAAAAAACAAATTCTTTCAAAGTTGGATTCGAAAAAATAAATTATTTTCGAACTAAATTCGCAATATTTGCTTTTAAACATAATTTTTTTTTAAATTAATAAATTTTTCAATGAATTGAAAAAATTGCCATTCTGTTTTAAATTTGAATCAAAAAAATAAATCAATCTTCTTAAAAAATTGCTTTTAAACAAAATTTAAAAAAAAAATCTAAAAAACTGCAAAAAATTGAAGAATAAGTAATAATTTTCATAATTTTTGGAAAAAGTTCTGTTTTAAAATAAGTAGGGTGAAAAGATGAATTAACTTTTCAAAGAATTAAAGAAATTGGTATTCAGTTTTTAAAATTGAATTTAAAAAAAAGAATCAAAATTTCAAAAAATTCTGAAAAACTGCTAAAAATTGAAGAATAATGATTTTCATAATTTTTGAAACAAATTCTGTTTTAAAATAAATTTAAAAAAATTTCGGTTTGAACAAAATGTTGAGATTAAAACAGAAATGTTTTATAGGCTAGCCGGAGGAAGGGGGGGGGGAGTCGTAACTCATTATTCAAAAAGTATTTAATTTTGCTTATAAAATTTCGTTTTGATACCCGATACCCTAAAAAAATTATTTTCCCAAATTGATGAATTTTTTTTGTTTAGTTCAATTCGATTTTTTTGTTAAGATATAAATGTCTCTGATTAAAAAATTGATGTGCGAATAAATTTTTTTCTAAATGAAAAAAAAAATGAAAAAGTGGCATTTGATCTTGATTAAAAATTATGGAAGAAATTCAAGACGATTTTTGTTCCATTTCAAATAAAATTTGAAAAATTATTTTTACAGGACTTGAAATGTGCACTAATTTTGAATTTCTGCAATTTTTTCAGTTTTTAATTTTCTTGTTCAAAATTTCAAATTATTGAAATTGAAAACATTTTTAGAGACCTTGTTTGAAAATCTAAAAAATTTCTCAGCAATCAGCAAGTCCTTTGAAAAAAAATGTTTGTCAAAAAGTACCCTATTTTTATTACTTTTTTTTTAAAAGAAAGTTCTTTCATTAAAGAAAATTGATCTAAAAATCACCCTACAGGAATTTTCTGAAAAAAAAAAATTGTTAAAAATAAGTATTCAAAAATAATTCTTATTAGAAAAAAATCCAAAAATCGTTTTTTTCAAAAAAAGGAATCGGTTAAATAATTATTTTAGTTCAAAAAATTTTTTCGAGTGAAATTTTTTACTATTTCTCAAAAAATTTCAAATTTTTTAAAAGGACTGTTTGAAAATAATGAACAAAGTTTGTAGTTATGAGTGAAAAAAATCAAGAAAAATTACTCTGTTTTTTTGGGGGGAGGGGGGAGGAATCCTTTGATAAAAGAAAGTAGTCGCTTAATAAAATTATTACCCCAAAAGAACTTCCAAATGCCGTATGTCAAAAAATTGTTGAAAAATGAATAGATTCGTAATAAAATAAATCTTCCAATTTTTTTAATTTTTTTTTCCTAAATTCTTTTATATTCCGGGGGGGGGGGCGAAATGTTGAAAAAAAAAATCATAAGATTTTTTAAAATTTTCTCAAAAACTGCTGGTTTAGTTTGAATACAACTTCAAAAAAGTTGTTTAAACATTTGAAAAAACGTTGGAATTTTTTAAAATGAAATTTACTAAAGAAAGAAATGCATCAAAAACAATAGCCTTCATAGATTCGGCTAAAAATATGTAAAAAAATTACTTGCTACAAATTAAAATCTTCTAAGAAAAAAAAAATTAACACTTTTTATTCAAAATTTTCCAAGAAAAAAAAATTACCCAAAAATGCCGAAAAAATACTTTATTTTCTTCTAAAGAAATCAGCAAAAAGTGAAATACTTAGAATATTTATGTAGAAATTTTTTTTTCTGTTTTTCATTTTCTTAATTGACTAGTCTTCGTTGTGATTGAAATCAGAGTCTTTTCTGAACCCTAAAAATATTTTTTCGAATAAAAATTTTGAAATAGTTACTTAGGAAGTGTAAGTTTGTCTTTGCATTTATACCTACATATTTAAAAATTAATCTTTAAAAATAATTTGTCGAGTTTAAAGTTGAAAACATCTTTTCAAATATCACAAAAATTGTTGATGTTGCTACGAAATATTGAAAATTTGTGAAAAGTTGAAATAGGTACTGGACTGTTTTAAAATTTGTACGTTAGTACCTAACCTACCTTACCTACCTACGTGTATTTTTCCTTTTTTGCTACACATTTCCAACCCAATATCCAGATATTTCTTTGGCAACAAAAAATTACTTAATTAAATTAAAAAACAAAAAAAACTTTAATTGAGTATTGACACGGAAGATGTTTGAATTTTCGAGCTCAGTTGAAAAAAAAAAATTAGTTTTCCTAACTTGGTTTTCAAAAAATACGAACGAAAAAAGGAGACAAAAAGTTTGAAACTTATTACGAACTACGACCAAAATAATACCTATTTTAATGTGGGGAAAAAATAATAATTAAGAGCTGTAAAATCCTTCGAACTGCCAGCTGATGTTCAGCTTATGTCTTTCCACTTCACCGTCATTGACAACTTTGGTAACAATTCCCCCTTTTTTAAAATAAATTTTATTCAAGACTTTTCAAGCAAAAAAAAAATAACTACCACGGTGATTATGCAAGTTTGACAAAAATAAGGTATATTTTTCATTCGGTAATTATAATTCTAGAATAAGATAGAGGGATTTTTGTCTTTTGTCGCGCATAATTAGTGACGAAAAGAAATCGGTGTAAGCGTTATGGAATTTTTAAAAGCTTTCGGATTAGGTTTGCGAATGAAAAAAAATGAATTGTCGGATTCAGCGCCTATACTTTATAATCTGGCTTTTGAAAGGCTTCTTGCTGGTTTTAAAAATCAATTTTGCTCGTGTATTTTCCACCCTGTGTACCTGACGCCTGGCTTAGGAGCTTTTGAAGTGATGTACTAGAATAGGACGTGACAATGGATCGGTCACGTGTAATGCGGATGTTTGAAAATGATTAATTAAAAATGTTAATGGAAAATTATATACGATAAATGGGCAATTATGGCGGTGTGGACAAGTTGCTCGTCGTTACGGTTTGACGCGTACGGTAAGAATGCTATATCGACGAACGCAGGTGAAGTGACGCTTAGCCGAATAATTAGGGTAATTGATGCGAATTTGGTTGCATATGGGTGTTGGCTTAAGGAGGAAAATACGAGTTTTCCAGGTTACGCGTACAAATATTTAGAAAATTCGACCAAAAAAGCACCCCAGCTTGTTTTATTTTCATGTTAAAATTTTTGTTTATTATTCGTAGTAATTTGTACGAAATTGCAATACCTTCGTTTACCAGCGATATTAAATTTTTTTGCAGATCCAGAAGAAGAGAAACTATTAGGCTCGATATTGTTACCTTCTTATAAAATATCTCCGTGTTCAGCCATAGAAGGGAAAATTTTCCGCAAGAAATACAGCTTCAAAGCGGAGCACGCTAATATGAGAACTTATTACTTCGCAGCTGACTCTCGAGAGCAAATGGTACAATGGATGAATTCCATGAGTCTAGCAACGATCGCGCAACAACAACCTAACGGGTAATTTTTATAATTTAATTTTATAAAATATTCGTTTACGTGGTTTGACTTGACTATTCTATACGAGTAGTTATACGAGAGATACGTACGAGTAGGTATAATACGACTACAATTCTTTCTTTTTCTTCTTCTTTTATTCGTAGAAATGTTAAACTTACATTAGGAGAGTTTTCCTCATTGTATGATACAACGAAGTCGAAGAGTGAGCCCAGAATAAGCAAAGGGGTTCCTTTTCACGTTGAATTTTGATTGGTATTTTTTTTCCATTTCTTAACGGCGAGTTGATGTTTGATTTTTAGAAACGAGTATCGAATTTTATTATACTGCCTGTTTGCGTAACGTTCGCGTATTTTAAAAAAATCTTCTCATTCGAGTCACATGCGAGAACGTGCTATAAATTTTATGCACTTTTTGTATTCGAGCCGCAGCTTTGTGACGTAATATACGCGCAAGTTTTACCCGTGTCAACGACTGTTTCAGATTAGGTTTATGCCTACGTGATTATACCAATGATTTCTGTGCTCGAGGAATGTTTTTGTTGTTTTACATGTTCGCCTTTTTGGCACGAGAAGGGTCAGTTGAAATAAATAAATTGTTTTGGTGGTCTGAAGGGGTGTTTTTTTATTGCTCGCAGGATGGGTCACAACTCCGGTAAAATGATGTGCAAAGTGACTCTCACATTAGGTTCATTACTGTAAATTCAGAATATTTTTAGAGAAAAAATTATGAGTATTTTTTTGGGGAAAAGATTTCATTTTTTTAAAGAAACAATCTCTATATTTTTGGGGCTGAAAAAAATTCATCACTTTTTGCGATAAAAATATTTATCATTTTGTGGTTTCTTGGAAAAAATATATCTAAATATCTTTATCATTTTCTAGAGTGAAAAAATTTTTCAATTTCTTTTGAAGAAAAAAATAAATTTTTCAAATCTTGTAATATAGGTAGTATTTGTATACCTAATATATTTTTTCAATTTTTTTTTTTATCATATTTTATTATACTGGGCGTGTATAATTGCCAGGATTTTTACCTGCAGTTGAAGTTGCTTAATTAAGAGGAGGATTTTTCTATTTCTATTTCTGAGTCTGGGATCTTTGGGTCATTTTCGGAAATGTTTAGATTCTTTGAGCAAAAATTCCTAAATTTTTTTGGAGTAGAAAAATTTCTCATTTTTTTGGGAATAAAAATTTTTGTTGAATTTTTAGAGAAATAAATCTCTATAATGTACTTTTATTAGTGAAAAAAATGTAGTCCTACCTAATTCTCAACTTTTTGGATTATTTATTTTTTAAAATTACTCTGGAAGAATTTGAAAATTGAAAATTTTTCAATTTTTTAAAGGCCTGTAAAAGTAAAATTAGGTATTGAAAAAATTCGTTGGTACATTATATAAAAAAAAAAATACCTAGGTATAATTTAAAAAAATAAATAGATACCCTACTTTAAGTTTTATAAATTCTAATAAGATAAAATTTACTTACTTATCAATTTTTTCAAAAATGTCAAAAGTTTAGAGTTTAAAACTTTTTTTTTTCAATTTTGTAAAAATTGATAATATATGCCATGTACTACCTGTACCCTACCTCAGCGTTTAAATTACATTAATTTTGAATTCAATTTTTTTTAAAATTACCTACCTACTCGTATATTAAAAGTGAGAAAATTAGAAAAAACGAAAATTAACTTTGAAAAAAAAAGTAAAGGCAGACTACTTGAATATTTTTTCTGAAAATTTCATTAAAAAATGTATTTTTGGAGATTAAGTCAATGTACTCGAGTGCAATAATTAATAAATTTTAAAAATTGCTAGGAGTAAAAAAAAACTATAGTATTTTTTTCAATTTTGTAGATACCAGCATTTTTAAAAAAAGTAATCAAATTTTATCAGATTTGAAAATTAGTTTTGTGATCCTGAAATATTTCAATTTCAAAATTTAAATTTTTGATTAGATTATTCCGCAAAAAGTATCAAATTCCGATTTTATATCGAAAAGAAAAAAAAAGAAAATTTAAAAAAGAAAATTCAAACAAATAATTTAATTATTATTTTTTGAAAAATTTTTGGTAAAATTTAAAGTCAGTAAATTTTTTATTTATTTATCGATTTAAAAAAATGATCGAAGATTGGAGAATTCAGAAAAAATTAAATATGGTCGACTTAAAAGTAGATAGTATCTAGTTTTTAAAATTCCAAAAAATTTAAAAAAATTTTTAATTTATTTGCTTATTTTTTTTTAGAAAATAAAAAAAAAAAATTATTTCTCAAATGCTAAAAAATAATTTTTTCTAATTATAAAATTGAAAAACATTGAAAAAAAGTTGGAATAAATTTGAAAAGTTGGAAAATTAAATTTCGGAATCGAATCAAATCATAATAGGTAAATCAAGTACAATAAATTGTAAAAAATGAAAAAAAAAACTAGTAGGTTGCAAAACTTTTGTAAGCTTCTTTTATAAATAATCATACTTCTCACTTATTAGTCTTATTTGACTGAAACTTGGCTTGGAATTCATATTGCTCAACGATTCACGCCACCTTGATGAAACACGTGAAATTTTAAACATTTATTTTCACATAATTATCGAACAAAAAACTATTCATTTTTGTTTATTATTGTCACTGGACTCCAATTT
The DNA here is from genome assembly GCA_900050545.1 of Trionymus perrisii. Taxonomy (NCBI): domain Eukaryota; kingdom Metazoa; phylum Arthropoda; class Insecta; order Hemiptera; family Pseudococcidae; genus Trionymus; species Trionymus perrisii. The sequence goes on along the minus strand of FIZV01004764.1, from coordinate 684 downwards.
TTAAAAAAGTAACAATTTTCTTTTTTTTATCAAATTTTAAGTTTCTTCAACAGTAACAAAAAAAAAATTGAAAATTTTGTCAAGTTTTTTTTTTTTTTTACATTATTCTTGGATTTTGTTAAAATTTTTGCTTTGCTACCTTTTTATTAAATAAGAGCCTTTTGAACTTTTTTTAAAATTATTTTTTTTGTAATTTCATGTAAAAAAAGTAAAAACGAATTTTTAAAATTTAATTAGATTATTTTTTGAGACTTCGTGCATTTTTTCAAATTTTTGCGGTGTTTTAAAATTATTTTTAAATAAGTATTTGTATAGCTAATTTTTCAAAATTTTCTTAAAAAAAAAATTGATAAAATTCGATACCTTTTATTTTCCACTTAAAATAAGTTATATTTTTTTTACATCGCCGCGCGCGCCGTAAAGCATTGCAAACGAGATTGCATGTATGCGGAATTGCGGGGGTCTCCTATTTACTCATTAGTAGGTCAGTTTATAAATGAAAAAAAAAATCACAAAATTATTGATTTAGTAGGTACAGTTGGCACTTATTTATACTTTACATCAGTGGCGTATTTGGGGGAGGGGGGGGGTCCAGGGTCCAGGAGGTCTAGACCCCTCTTGGCAACTTTGATTTTTTTTTAATGTACGAATATGCTCCTTAAGAAAAACTTTATGGGAATAGGT
>FIZV01004759.1:0-14984 GCA_900050545.1 Trionymus perrisii | reverse complement strand
GCATCCAAAAATGGAGTCGATATTCGAACTCAGCGTCGTCGAAAACATGACAATCGATATATCACACGACCTATTCACTTAATTTTTGATTACGCCCCTCATTTTGGGGGTGAACCCCTCAAGGGGGCACAAATTCAAAAAAATGGGACCACTCTGGAAACATTCCCTTTCCAACAAAAAAACAATTTTCAAAATCGGTTCATAATTGGCGGAGTTATGAGGTAACAAACATAGAAAAAAAAAAAAAAATACAGACGAATTGAGAACCTCCTCCTTTTTTGAAGTCGGTTAAAAATTTAGTTTTTTTGACTCCTCTTTAGGAGCGGTTTGGTTCAACGGAAAGAGGTCGTGTTTGAAGTTATTTTGTAGGGAATTTTAGGCAGATTATTTTTTGTCTGAGCTGTTTTTCACCTAGGTGTTACAGTTTTCGCTAAATTATCAAAAAACCGTAATGGTGTACATGCTTTGCCCCCTGGCGGAAGATGGCAAGAGGAGTCGAGTGGTTGACTTTGTTCTAAATTGCAAAGGGGACCAATACGAACATATTGGGACAAAAAAAATTTAAGGCATTTTTCCCGTTCAGGATAATTATCGACCTAATTCGCCTAGACTACACTCAAAAGGCTGAAATATGCATCCTATTCGATGCTCCCACAAATGAAAAAAATTACTCGGTTGAAAATTTTGTAATCAATTGGTTTGTGCTTTTGTGGTAATCTAAATTTGGATTTTTTCAAAAATCATAGGAGATGTTCCAATTCGATGCGAAAAATACTTACTGATATGAAGTAGGCTTTAGGTAGGTGTAAATGTAATAAAAAGGTGATTCCTTTTATCTATATCACGTTTATAAATTCTGATATCTAAATAAGTACTTCAGTTACTAGGTAAGCAAACAAATTTTTCAAGATGCTTATACTTGACGTACCCCCGTCGCACCTACGTACCTCTCTACGTCTTCGTACATGCTCGTACAGAAAGCTCGAAGTATAATATCTAAAATTGCCTAATAAACGAGTTTGGATACGATTGTGCTAGGTGGCTCTGGGCTGACTCTGGGTACGAGTACCTACACCTAGGACCTACCTATTTCTCGAGGAAAAAATTTGACTCTGGTTTTGTGTAACAATTACTTACCTCTACAAATTACGCGGGCAATAATAACATATACTCGTAGTTCACTGTCGCGTCGCGTCGCGTCGAGTCGTGAATTCATTACGCATACAATACGCGTTAAGTAAGCGCGAACGCTGCTGAAATATTTATTCGGTTTTATTTAGCACTTGCACGAACTTGAAGAATGGAATATAAAAACGTTTGAACCCCGTACGTTTCGAATCGTGAATACACAAACAACATGTTTGCCATAGGAGTAGGTCAGCTAGCGAGCTGAATAATATGGTTCTAAAAAGTGCAAGATTTCATTTATTAATGTAATGTCTGCTAAATCACGTTTCGCCGGCGGATAAGGTTATTCTGACAAAGTTGCGTTAGTGATGCCATCTTAACTATATTTTTGTTGTTAACAGATGATGTAATTCCCACAAGATATCATGTACGAGTAGCAGTGCGTTTCACTAACGATAGGGGACGAGATAAACACTCTTTGCATGATAACGTAGACGTACTACCTACCTACTTTTTTCGAATTATTTGTGATGTGTTGTTAAAAGTTTGAGGTCGTTCGTCAAAATTGAATGTTCCCGTCTGCGCTACGGTACTTTAGCATGTAATTTCATACATTACGAGTAGTGCTTTCAACTTTCAAACCGACTATAATCAGCTATTTCCGTGGTTTTTCATACGTAGACGTACCGAACCCGTGTTATGCATCTGGTTCTGGTGATAACGCCGTTACGTCCCAATTTCAGTTTTACATATACCTACCTATCGTAACGTAGGTAGAGGTAGAGGTACGTGTACTGTCAAAATGAACAAAAATCATTTCTGAGAATAAAATCGGCGCTGAGCTTTGCAAGTATACTTACCTATAACCTATACAGTAATGTAAACTGATTGATCATGTGAAAGGTGTGTCTGTGTTGTATAGGTTTATTTCTTTGATGCGTATGTAGTATGTACACAAGAATTAATTTTGGCAGTAGGTATAGCTTATTTCGTTTAATTTATTTGAGTTTCTTCTTTTCAGCCAAAGCTTATTCCTTTGGCTGATTGGGATATTCTAAATTCAAAGGCGACACAGGATAACAGATGTACGTGTTTTCTTGAAATTCTTCTCAATTATTTTTTAAAGTAAGGATATCTTAAGTAATCATTGTTTCTTCTGCAACATTAGCCATTTTGGTAATTTTTCTTTAATTTTCGCTCGAACGAAATGAAAAATTAAAATCCAATCTTTTTAATAAGCTCTTAAGTCTTAATAGATCTACGTTTATCAAAGCAAGTGCAGCAAGTTTTTATGTACCAGATGAGATTCCTCTTACTGTACCTAGACCTTGTGCCTCACACTTCGGTGAAATTCTTGAGTTTATTATTTGGAACGATTTTCTATCAAATACTAAATATCTAGCAATGTACACTCAATGGGGAAATGATAATGAAAATGCCGATTACATAACGCGATGCAAGCATATTGTGGTTTTCCAACGAACCATTTTGAATAGCCCCACCAAATATATTTTATTACCAACCTATTGTACCTATGTACCTCTAACCCCCGTCTAACCGCAGCCTCTATACTACTACACGTGGTTGCATAAATAAACCTCATATTGGCATTTGAGTTCGAGTACGTAAAAATACATAGTTATGTATACGTGTAGGGGGGTCTTCAACGTAATTTTTATTTGAAAGATTATTAACATTTTCAAGTCTTTGCTGTGGCACACAATGGAAAAAAAACGTTATGTAACGAAAAACTGTTACGCTGACTTTTAGATATTTTGTTAGACATTTTGAAACTTACAATTTTTTGGTGCCTTTTTAATATTTTGTCAGACATTCTGAAACACATTTTTAAAATTTTGAATGGCTTTTAGACATTTTATCAGACATTTTAGCGGAAAGATACACATTTTTTCTGACATTTTGAAACTTAGAAATTAAAAAAAAAATGAATTTGTAGGTACTTTTGGACATTTTACTGATATTTTGTCAGACATTTTGAAACATAAATTTTTAAAAATTTGAATGGTTTTGTCAACATTCTGAAACTTATGATTTTTTTTTAATTTTTGACTTTTGGATATTTTGTCATTTAATTTTTTTTTTTTTCATAATCGGTCAATTTTAGATTTTTTGTCAGAATCCCTCAGATTTATAAGCAATTTAATTGGTCCTTGGCTTTGTCTTCGATTACCTTTCTTATCAAAGAAATTCGTCAGACATTCTGAAATATAAATTTTTTTAAATTTGAAATGACTTGGGCATTTTGTGAGGCATGACATGAAAATGCTCTCCCATCATTGCAGAGTGGTCTGCAGCATGATTTCTTTGTTTAAATTTTCGATTGATGATACAAATGTCAAAATTTGTTATTTTTTTGTTCTTTCTTTTCCTTCTCAGCTTCTCAGTAAAATGAAGTGTTTTATTAATTTTCAAACATTTCTCAATTTAAAAAAATTATTTTTAATTCTTAATTTCGTTTGAATCAAGTTTTTTGGAATATTTTTTTTTTCAATTTCCATTTGATTTTGTATTGTTCGTTCTTAAAACTTTCATTGATTTTTTTTGGTAAATTTTCATTTTTTATAATGACAAAATTTTCTTCAAAATAGGAAATTCTTACAATATCGAAAAAAAATCAATTATTTGAAGAATTTTTCAATTTTCGATCATTTTTTGATTTTGATAAATTGAGTTAATTTTTGGCAAATTTTCAAATTTATACAATTCGATAAATTTTTCGATTTCGATCAATTGATACCTATTTTCAATTTTGATAAATCGCTTTCTGTTTTTTTCTTTTTTTTTTTCATTTTTCATTTTTTCTTGATTTAATGAATCCTTCTATTTCTTGCATCTATCGATTTTTCGATCATTTTCTGTTTAAGAAATCAATCAATTTTTCAACCAGTTCTTCAATTTTTATTATTTCATAAAATTTTCGAGTTCGATTAATCGACCAATTTTACAGCCATTTTCCAAATATCACCATTTTCGTTTAATCATATTTTTTTAGGAATGGTGGCTCAAACCGAACCCGAACTTGAAACCCTAACCCATACTTAATACTTGTGACATGGCGCTTCAGTTGGTATTAATCTGTTGGTGACTTTAAAAATGAAATAAAAAAAAACAAGACCATTTTTTGTTGATTTTTTTTTCATAAAGAAAAAAAATGAATAAATGAGCGAATATTTTGCAAAAAAAAAAAGAAAAAAAAAGTAGGTGATATACATACACGTGACCGGGACCGGACGATTCATAGGAGAGAGCTAGGAAAAAAATTTGTAGTGTAACGATACTTTGAAGATTTTTTCAAAGGTAAAATGCGTCCTAATTTTTATTTTAGAGTGTGTATTACGTACCTAACCTAACTACCCACACCTCAAGAAACTATTTCATTTTTTAGAAAATTTTCGTCACTGAACCTTTATGAATTTTCTTCAAATTTCTGTGGTCTGGTTCAGTAGTTGGAAAATAATCAAACCATTAACTCAGTTTTAAAAAGTGAAATATGAATGCTGTACGATGTAGGAATATAACTGCCCTTTTTTAACCTACCTAATTTAAATTTAATTAAATGAAAAATTTAAACATGAGTCACGTTGTCGTAGTTGCTATGTGCAGCTGCTGTTCAGCTCAGAAAACTGGAATAGGTACCATACTCATTTTACAGAATCTGTAGGTAAGGTTCGCCGTAGGCCGTATGCAATAGGCGTTCGTCGACTACGGAGCGAAATTTAAAAAATAAAAAAAAACGAAAAGGTAACTGCTATTTTTTTTGACCCAGAATTTTTAATTTTTTATCGTTTTCAAGTTCTGAAGGATACATCATTACTCATTAGAATTATAAAAAAACAGAAATATGCACCTATTTAAAATTACCAAGAAAATAAATAAATTTGTATATCGGAATAAAAAAATAACGTAGGTATTCAAGTTATCAAAAAATTTCGGTAAATTTAAACTTTGAGAAATTCATTCCATGAAAAATAAATAATAGGTAGGTAGTAATATTTTTTCTGTGGGTACCATTGGTACCAAAGGTATTGATAAAGCACCCAACTAACATTAGGTATTTATACAAACAATTATTTATGAAGTCAAAACACTTTGTGTGTGGCTAACAAAGGAGGTCACCACACATCTTAGTACAAACTTTAAAGTCACCTTATGTTTTAGGTACGGATTTATCAAAAGTTACTTTGATGTAGAAAATGAGAGTTATTTCCAAAACGATCATTTAACGTCGCTATGTTTCCTCACTCCTGCTTTAAAATTTGTTGTAAGTGAATGTGATTTAGTGTATTTTGGAAAAAATACCCTCAAATGGGTACACTCTTTTTCGGGGTACCTATATGAATGATGGGCCCGATGGGGTACATTTCTTTCTTATTAAGAAATTTGGATAATTATAGACAATAGACCGGTACGAACCTTAATTTTCATTAGATTCAGCGTATTAAGTAAATAAACTGTTTCTTTTTTTTTTTTTAAATAGTTCACGTAAACCTGATTACCTACCCAGTGCCTACCTACCTAGAACCTACCTAGTACCTACCTACCTGGTACCAATGCCTACTTATTCGAATAAACTCAGTAGGTGTAGGTACTAGGTAGTAGGTACCAACATTTTAATAAGGTAAGAAATTAGGGGTTTGACCGTATAAACCGAAACACAATACCCAGTATAGGTCCAGGTAAGTAGTCCTCTAAATTTTGAGATTTTCATTGGCAAGAAAAAAAATTGAATCATCGACTCTGTGAACGTTTACTAAAAAAGAGAACGGAAAGAAAACCGTTTTTAATCGTACTCGATGAAATGGTGTTTTTTTTTGCCCCGAACGTGTGAAATTGTACAAGTAATAAATGATGTTTAGTGAGTTTGTAAATGGAAAACTGATGTATATTGTGTATATCTGTCCACAAGAAACGTGATTTGATATTGATCGGTAGTAGTTGAATACATAAAGATATCGTATAGAAAATAGTGAAATCATTACCAACCGAGGTGGTGGGCACATTCTACCTAAGTTATGAAAATCTCCGCTCTGGCACATTTAAAGCGCGAAAATATATATCGCACAAAAACGACATTCATCATTAATTTCATTGACGAAGGTTGTCACCCACAAAATTCTTATTTCGTATTACTTAGGCGAATGTCAACATGTAATAAATTGTTCATAAGTTTCGATGAATTTTTTTGCAACTTTACGCGACGCTGTCACGCCACGCCACGTAAGTATACGTTATTCATTTTCGATTTCGCCGCGCATAGGTTTATTCGAATATTCAATTTACCTAAATGCATCAGCATCAGCTCGCTAATTTCATAAATATCGAATACGTTTGAATTTATATTTTTTTAACGAAACGTCTGATTTATACGAGGCATGCTATTCACGAAATTAAATCTGCAACGGTTTCTGTTCAATGTAGGAATGCTGAATGTAGGTACGTTCTTTTTTATTCTTGAGTTATTTGAAAAAAAATATGAATCGTTTTGATGTCAATCAAAAAAACAACGACCGTTTGAAATCAATTACTCACTTTATATAGGTACCTTACCTATTCCTTTGCATCCGTGATCGTACTATTTGTTTATTTGCATAATTTTGAGAAGATCAAATAGGTAAATAATATACTTTTTTCTAAAATTAGTTTATTAAATTTTGTTTACATCATTGAGAAGTCACAGAGTGTGCTAGTTTAGGTGCGAGTGTTTAAAATACTATTGTTTTTTTATTGATACCTTGAAAAAAAAATCACATAGGATACCTTACTTACTATAAAAATTAGAAGAAAAAAACATACATATCACATGAAAATGAAATAATAGGTACTCGTAACACGAAATGGTTAAGAACGGGTAGCTCGTTAATGACAGACAGTAGGAATGTATCGTGATGCACGTGATTCCCTATTTTACGGGATATATGTACTATAACGTTAAAGCCACAAACTACAAATTGCGGAATTATACCATCAAAACCTTAATGATATTGTGTAAGCGCCACTCTAGAACATTAATATGTCTAAAAACATTTCGCGTACGATAATGTCATCAGATAGCAACGATGATGTTACATGGTTCTATTAGCCTACAATATACAGCTGATAGATATTTTTTCATTGATAAAAATGGTTATGAAGGAAACATATTTTGTGGGTTGGTATATGTAGTAGGTAGGTCTAGGTACCAATGTGTTTTCAGCATCTACGTATTTTTCTAAAGCAGTATATACACGGTGTCCGGTGAGTATATGGTAATATTTCAGATTTGGATATAACCGTGTAGATACAACTAAGAAAAACTGTTAGATGAAGGTGTTGCCTATCTTCAGAATTGAAGGGGCAAATTACATTTTCTGAAAATAAAGATTGAAATTCTTTTTTGATCATGGAAGTCAGTAGTACTTCGAAAAGTAAGAAAAATTTCATTATACGACTTTTTGCCTAACTTGCAAATTGAAGCTGCTACCATCGGATTTTGATTTGAAAAAATCGTAATTTAAAAAATAATCAGGAAAAAGGATAGTACATTAAAAATGGGGAAAATTTCATTATTACCATTTTTTGTCTAACACCTAAATTAAAAAAAAAAATTATTTTGCTTTCGCTTATGATATACTACATTCTTTTTTTCTTTTTTTAAAATCTAAAACCAAACTCTTAGAATTAAATGTTTAGATTATTTTCGCTTCACTATAATTATTTGATGTTTTTCATATTGCATGTGAAATGTGAATATGACAAGAGTCCATAACTATATTGAATCTGTTGCTTCCATCTCTTACAATTAGTCTCAAAGTCGCATCTTGTACTACCTATGATCTTTCTGGAAATGAAAGTTTTGCTAGATACGGTCATATTTCGTCATAATGACGCATTATTTTTCCTTGTTCATTTCTGATTTCAGAATTTTAAAAAGAACTCGTAATAAATTCACAACATTTTATTAAACAATTGCTTTACAATACTGTGAAAAATTAAGGTGTTGAACGTAGGTACGACTATGAACATCTTTGCACCAAATTTTTACGTAGGTACTTCAATCGCAAATATTGACGCTTTAGGTACTTACAGCTTTACTTGAAATGTGTTTCTTCTTTATGAATACCTACAGTTACACCTGTTGTATTCTTTTACCATAGTTTATAACTATATAAATACATCGGGAGGTATGTCTATGTTGTCAGCTCGAGGAATTTTTCTTTTTTTTTTGAAATTTGGAATGTCGTCAGGGAATTTACCTATTTAAATTTATATTTCCCCCATTTTTTGACCTAATATCATACCTTGACTTTGCAATCGTATTCAGTCAATAAAATTTTTACAAGCTTACAATGTACTAGGTGAAAAAATATGTAAAAGTGGAATTATCTAGATAAGCACTCCTTTATAAGTAGGTAATTGTTGACTTAACTACTAGCTTTTTATAAAATATTTATTATGTAGATTCGATAGATAGATAGATAGATACGACGCGGCGTTGAGTATAATACAATTTATAATATCCGCTCCATGTATTAGAAAATGTCATTGCGAATAAAATCTTCTAATAGCAAAAATATTCGTTGATTCGTGTCGCAGGATTTGTCTTTATATTTCGAGTATCGCGTAGGTATAGCTTTTTTTATTCTTGTTCTTCTACGTGGCCTCCTTCCGCTTCACCTCCCATTTTTTCAAAGAATATGTTCGGGTTTAACTGAGTACGATTTTTTTGAAGAAATTTTGGTGGTAGGATTAGGGAAGAGATGTTGGATTTTTTTGACTCGGCTGAAGGGCAAGTATAAAAGGAAAAAACGTGTTTTATGCGGTAGCGATAGGCTTAATTGAACTTTCGGTTCGTGAAAGAGATCAACTTTTGCCATATATTTTTTGGCATTGAAAACAGTAATATTCCATCGCAGTTAATCTGTACTTTCGAAGCAGGATTGTTTTATAGTGATTGATTTAGTTATGTTATTTTATGCATACATATAAGGTTCCAGATATGGCGCGTATTTCTGCGGCGGTCTGTCATTCGAGAATTCCTAATATCAATATTTCTGTATTATCTACACCATTTTGTACCTTCATGCATCATCTTAATTTTTCAATTCTGTTTATCCTACTTTACCTACGTTTGGAAGATGGTTTATTTACCCTAAAAATACGCACGTCTTTGCCATCTGTTATTTGCCTTCTTTTTCTTCTTCTTCTTTTTAATATGCAAAACTGCGCGCTATAAATTTCTTAAAAAAGAACCAAGCCCTTAGGTGCATATGGTTTGAAATTAATTTCATATTTTATTCATTTAAAGAAAATTTTCTTCGCATCTATCTACATCGTATCAAAATACTGATGATATTTATATATGATACGCACGTATAGAAAAATGAGATCAAAAATTTGCTGTCTACGAATCAACTGTGTGAAAATAACGTGGGCCTACCTATACAAGCAAAGAATATTATTTTACATATATTTTCATGTTAAACTAAGATTTATATTTACTGTAATTTTATACCCTGCCAAAAATAAGATTAACGAGTTAAATTTTGTTTGCTGCATTTGACGTGAAAATACTTGAAGATTATCGCTCCACTTTGAAGTAAATAAGATTCACTGTTGGTTAATAAAATGGAAGTTATTAATAGTTCTATTCTGTTTGAAAGCTGCATTTTTTAAAACATATTTTTCGAAAAAGTTCTTCCTTATTTGAAATAGTGTAATGTAAAAATTCACCAAAGAGGATAAATTTTTATCGATAGTGATGCTATTAAAGTCATTGTGTATCATTATTTACGAAAATTTCAACTTGTATCGAGCTTCATCTGCGATTAGTATTTAGCCCAATTTCGCTTCCCAAGCGAAAAAAGTTGAGAACTGTTTTTACTACTCGTACTTATCTTTATATCTCACATTATGTTCTAAAAATTGTAAATCATTATAATCACTAGAAATTAAGTCATCTTCTTGATTGCTCAATTTTTCAAATTGGGAGATACCTAGATTTTAGGTATACAAGTTTTTAATCGAGTTTTTAAAATTTTAATTTTTTAATTACCCACGATTTTCCCAAATTTTTGTGACAATTCAACTTTAATTTTTCCCCCATTTTCCTAAATTTTTAAGTCTTTTAAACGTGTTTTAAATTTTTCAAAATTTTTATAGGTAACATTTTAATTTAATTTTTTTTTCTGTTTTTCTAAATTTTTTGATTAAAAAAAAGTGAGGTAGGTACCTATCTAGGTATTCAGTTTTTTTTACATTTTCATGTCTTTGATTTGGCACACAAAGGAAAAAAACGTTATGTAACGAAAAATCGTGACGAAAAATCGCGACGAAAAATCGTGACGAAAAATTGTGACGAAAAACCGCGACGAAATTTTTTTAGTTTTTCTGGATTTTGATTTTTATGATTTTCCGATTTTTCCTATTCAAATTTTCAACTTTTTCGTTGGTATTATTTTTTAATTCTTTGAAATAATTCATTTTTTACTGTTTCGATTTCCTTTTCAGTTTTCAATATTTTAATTAGTTTAAGTGTGGGTAAATTTAAAACAAAAATAAAATTCTAGATTTTTATTTTTTTCTCAGTTTTTTGATTAGGTAGTTGAATTTTTAAATTTTTTTGTGATTTCTCAATTTTATCAAATTCTTTAAGTATGTTTTTTTTTTTTTAAATACTTCATTCATTTTTTAATACCTTAAATTCTTGCTTCTTTGCAGTTTTTAAAGTTTTTGTTTTTTCGATGTGATGATTATCTACTCAGTTATTATTATTATTATTATTTTTAGTTTGTCTGGATTTCCAAATTACATATAACACAATTATGTATATCTGAATTGATAATATTCAAATGCCCTGCACATAAAAATCAAAAGCATGTGCAACAGAGAACAATTTTCTTATTTCTTCAATCTTCGATTTGACAATTAGTACATTACATATATTACCTATTTAATAATATATCTGCCTATTCCCTTTATCTTACCACCAGTTTTCGATAAATGATCAGGTTCAAAAACTCTCTCCTTTTATTCAGGCCCTATGCTACACAGTTAGGTATTTTTAACCAAAAAGAGGTGGTTCGTATAAAATTTCATTCATTACTCGAGAATGATGATATAGCTAAGTTATGTGATGTCTATTACCCACCAAACTTTATTTACTTAACATATCTATCTATTAGTTATTCAAGTGTCATGTATAATAGCCCGCTCTTCAACGCGTTCATTTTACAAATTCATCAATTTTCGTGACTTTCAGTAGCAATATTATGTCATTTTCAGCATTTCGGATGATGTAGTTGTGGTACAAAAAATATTGATATTTTGCATACACGTATTGTTAGATAGGTGCTCGTACATACGCATACCTATACCTGCTGGTAGGCCTACTATGAATTTAAGAAAACTATAGGGATGAAAATCATGAATAAAAATCTAAGGCGAGCCTAATAATATTATTTTTAGAAAATCTGGCACTTTATGAGTGAGTTGAAAAACTGATAAATTGGAGGCTATCAATCAAATATTGGAAATATAAATTTTTCAATTGAGTTGAGTTTAGTATTTTTAATCATCCAACCGTATATAAAGCGGGAATTCTCTTAACGAGCGTTTGATTCTCATGTATCAACACGTAAAGAGCTCTATTTTAAAGAATTGTTTCTCTATGGGTAATCGTATCTTCGAATTTACTTTCTATAATTCCTACACGTGCAAATTCATTGAATAAATGGTAATTGAGAAAAGGTCGTACAGAATTATGATTTAAATTTGTTGCAGAGACTGGAGCATCGACCCATGTGGGTACAAGCATACATTCTGATGAAAAATATCGTGATTCAATTTGCGAAACAAGAAATTCCCATGACAACGAGGTAAGAATAAAATTCATTTTTAATTAATAATATACATTAGGGTGTGTTACGATTTTCTGCTACAGAATTTTAAGCAGAAAATCGTATTAATTTTGTCGTCCTGGCCATTTTCAAAATTGGTTGTAGGTACCTATTTATGAAGTAACGTAGGTACTAGGTAGGTAGGTACATTGAATTCTGAAAATTGAAGTTATGAGTCTGCAATATGTAATCCAAGTTCGGATATGCAAATCTATTAATTTTATGATTCGGAAGTTATATCAACCCTAATGTGATACTTCTTTGATTGGAATATGCAGGGTTACGGGGTGTCCAGAGAGCACCTTTCGAAACTTGGATTTGGATACAAACTCGGGTACCATTAATGCGGTCTTACCTACCTTTTGAACACTTTCAAAATTTTTTCGGAAACACCATCAATTGGTTACAGATATGAAGAAAATAATTACCTATTTTTCATTTTTTTTTCAACTGAATTTTAGTGATCTCGCAGAGTCCCCTTTTTTTGAAAAAATAAAAAAAATTGGAATGAAAATTTTTAATTAAAGAGAAAAAGTAACAAAATAGTCCCTGAGTACTGAGGTATTTTTACCCCAAAAAAATGATTTTCGGTGATTTTTCATCTTGACCTAATTTTTTTCGGGACATGAGAAATGTCTCGTTTTACGTTGTTTGAAAAAAATAAAATGAAATAGAATGAAAACCAGCTAAAATTATGGATTAAAAAAAAAAATAAAATGGCCTGAACATGCACATTTTTACCTTCGCCCTCAAAAAAATACATTTTTGGCAATTTTATTTTTCTTAATTTTCAGGAACTTCTATTTTTGTAAAAAATGAGAGTACCCGAAAATTGAGGCAGGTAAAGTTAAGAAATCGCCAAAAAAATATATATTTTGGGGGGGGGGGTGAAAATGTACCTAATATGTGTGTTAAGACTATTTTAATTCAAAAAAATTTCCCTCAGTACCCCATGATAAATTTTGAAGAAAGAAATACCTCCGACGCGACGCGAATTTTCTTTTGCTACAACTCCTTCACTTCCAAAGATAGACATTCCAAAAGAATTAGAACTTTTTTGTTTTTTGAAGTACAATTAGCTAGGTAATAGGTACTATTCACTGGTGATATCGGAAATTTTCTTGAATACGGTGTTGTGAATCGATTCATTTTTATAGCTTTGCAGTGACTTAATTATCAAGCTTGGTTAAAACAATTCAACAGTAAGAAATTTTTTTTTCCTTTTTTACGGTACTACCTGTATGCCCGATTAAAATTGTTTCTCTTAATTTAATTTTCCCTGCCCCATCAATTTTTGAGATTTGCACCATCAGGTATACGGAACATTTTTTGTTAGTGTTACCTGATTGTGTCCAAATGTGAGGTTTCAAAAGGTTCTTAATTTCTGATAAGGATAAGGAGTTATTTTTTCATGGATGAAAAACTAAACAGAAGGTCAGAACGAAAAAAATTTGAACTACAGAGAAATTTAAAATGGTAAGTACTCCATCTTTGATAACAACGAGAGAATGAGATATGGTAAAAGATTTGAAACCAAACTACTTTCGAAAGGTGTTTAGAAATGTTTTGGCGAGACCGACCGCACAATTCAACAGGAAAATGTTCATTCAAGTAAGCAGAACGGTACACAAATTTCAAGTGTATAAAGTTTTCTGGAGACTTGTCCAATCGAATTATTAGATAAATAAGATTTGTTTGAAGAAAGATTTATCTTTGTGGAAATTACTGTCCGGAATAGGACAAAAATGGTACCTCTAATTTAATGCAACTTGCTCTATATTTCATTGACTGACAAGTAAAAAATTTCACGACGTTGAACTACTTGAATGATACGGTCGCCCAAATTGTGCAAATGAATAACTTAATTCAGAAAATTTTCCTTTTGTAGATTTTTTAAAACGTTAACGCCAAGAAAATTATTTTGTCCGACTACTGCCACAGTTGTTCAAGTAAGTCCGAGTGATAACTTAACAAAGAAATGTCATCGTAAATAATATTTCTCAACGTAGGTACCTAATTTGGACGGCCTTTGTTTGTTCTGAAGAAAAGGCTCCTACCTACCTTTAATACCTACCTACCTACCTTTTTTAACTAACGGAGGATGCTGATCTGTTTTCGTAAATATTGTGTGCTACGTAACAAGTTAATGAATTTGCAGAGAAAAAGAAGAAAACCTTTCAAATTGATCGGTCTTATACGTACCTACTACCTAGACCTACGTATAAGAAGAAAAAAAATTATTTCATTGGTTTGGCAGTTTTCTATAAGGTTCGTTCTGATAGTGCAGAAAATACGTCGACCATAATTTAAGATAACATCGACTTTGTTTTATTTTAACCACTTTTAGCCAAAACTAAAAGGTATATAGTATAGTCCCTATAATTTGTCAATGTACGATGGAAAACGTCACGCTGATATTTCAAATGAACGACAGATATAATTAATTACTAGTTTTACTCGGAATGTTTACCGAATTATAAGCACCTCTGTGTAATGTTTGAAATTTCAACAAAAATATAAATCATAAAAATATCGTATAATTTTGAAAATTCCTACCAAAATTCCCGCGTAGGTATAGCTATTGATTGTAATGTAAAAACGACGACAAATAATTACCCAGAGATTAGGTATCCTCCTATACCTACTTCGCTTAATCTGAAATATAGGTAGTATATAGTATATACTTACCCGTGTGGTGAACCTATACCTATACATATCTGTTTTGTTTATAGCTCAATCAAATTTATCTATCAAGACATTATTATTATTTATTACAAAGAGAGTAAAGTATCTACATGTAGGAATCGTATAACTTGAGTAAAATAGTGTAGCCCATCCAATTCAATTTTCATTCATCTACAAAGTTCTAATTTTATTTTAATAAATAAAGGTGTTTAATCTTTTTTTTTTTTTTTTTTTTTTTTCTTTTTTTTTTTTTAAACCCCCAAAAAAATGGGGGGG
>FIZV01004749.1:0-11517 GCA_900050545.1 Trionymus perrisii | reverse complement strand
ATGATTTTTGTGAAAATATTTTTCAAAAATTACGTGCAACAATGAAGGTCATTACTTCGCAAATTACTGTTTTAAACGCTATCCACGCTATAGAGTTGCTCACCCGTTGCGGGCCACCGGTGGTGGGAGCATTTTTTTTTTTATTTTTTCCTCGGAATTTTTCTTCGATTTTCAATTTATCAAAATTTTCCTTCAATAAGTAATTTTTCTCAAAGTCAAGTTTTTTTTTCTGAACTCGAATTTATTTTATTTTATAAGAATAAATAAATAATCAATGAAGAACCGAAAATGAATAAAAGAAAATATTTTCTCCAGATCAAAACATTAACTGTTTATTGTTTTTAAATTCTCCTTAACTTTTAGATTAATCGCTTGATGTGTAACAACATATTTCCATATCTATTAGCCGAGTATTTCTATACATCTTTTTTCAATTTTAATTTTCACGAAATATTAAATATTTCGTCTAATTCTTTCCTGATTTTATATTATCAATTTTGATTTTCTTGAATTACGTATCATTCTTTTTTGCATTTAAATTTAAATTTTCCTTCAATTTTCAATTCTATTCCCTTTGCAGTATTCTATAAAAACATTTTTTTTAATCACTCAAAAAATTTACTTACGTCGAAAATACGTTTTTGTTATCACTTTTAATAAAAGATTCTAAACTGGAGCCGTGGCGCGGCGTGGGAAGTCGAAATTTAAGATTACATTTTCATCAATTTTGTCCGCAATTTATGAAAGATGTTCCAAATTTTAAAAAATCAATCAAAGTTTGAAAACTAGGTACCAAATTTCGAAAGTTCAATAAATTTTAAAATAAAGAAATTTCGAATTTTTATCAAATGTTTAAAAATCTATCAAACTTTATAAAACTGAGCTTTCAATTTTTTTGAAATTTCAACTGAATTTCAAAAATTATTCCAACCACAAAACTTTATTAAAATTGTTTTCAAAATGACCAAATTTTGAGTTTTCGCCAAATTTCAAAGATACCTACATTAAATTTCAAAAATTGTAAAAAAAAATTAGGAGTAACCTTAAGAATTGATTTAATTTTCAAATCTTATTTAAATAAAAAAATCAACAAAAATTAAAAATCGTCCAAATGTAAAAGATTCATTTTTAAAATTTTATCCAACATTACTTTCAATTTTCAATTTTTTGAGATTTTTTTAATTTAAAAAAAATACTATATTCTTCTGGACTTGCTTTTTTTTCAGTGGAATTCTTTCAAAATTTTCATGAATAATTTCATTTTGAAAAATTTTTACGAGCAAATTTTTTTGATTTGGGCTCATGAAGCTGAAAGTTCGAAAAGCACCTCAAAAAATCGATAAAAATTGGGAAATTTTTAAAAATGAAATAAAAATTTGAAAAAAAAATTAACCAATTAAAATTTTATAAAAATAAAAGTTATACATTCGTAATTGATTTACAAAAAAATTTTGAGAATTAAAATATTGAGAAGTCAAATAACAAAAAAAAAAATTAGGAAATTGCAAAGAAGTGAGAGATTCAAAAATAATTTTAAAAATGGATGATTCAGAACAATGAATTATAATGAAAAAAATGAGCATTTCGGTAAAAAATTATTACCCGTTTTTGTTCATTTTTAAACAAATCAGATATTCGAGCACCACCTTGAAGAAATTTCTATCGCCATCGCCACGTATTGTTTCAATTTTTTTCAACTTTACCAATTTTTGAAACAATTTTCTTTCATTCAAGTATACACAGTTATTTATATACTCGCAACATGTACGTAGGTACTAGGTACCTACTTTTGTCATTTTTTGGTGAATTTTTCGAAATAATTATATGTTCCTTATGAATTTGATAAATGAAAAAAGGGGTACATTAATTGAGGATCTTATCTGGATCTGATATATGTAAAATCAAACCAGCTCAAGTGGAACGAATCTGCATGGATTTGCCTAGCACTGAACAAATTACTTAACTAAAAATGCAATCCAAGTAACTGTTTTTTTTTTTCAATTGGGAAATTAATTTTGAAACTAATTTCAAAACTTTTATCAAAGATGCACAACTTTCATGGACGGTAAAAAAAAATCTTTCAGGATTCTCATTTTACCACCATCGAACTTTTGAACCATTCTTTTGCTGACGAAAAAGACATCCAGGGTGGTTGGGCGGTGGTACATCTAACCGAAACCCATAGACGATCAAAATACATCCACCATCCACCTTGCTTCGTAAACGCATCTAAACTCTTTTCTAGACTTTGCGCACTTACATAACACCAAGCAACGGCAATCATCGACCAGCCATACAGCATACGCATAATACTACATCGGAGAAAGCTGTTCCACGTAAGATTGTCGATTAACCACTTCTTGTATTTAAAAAAATGATCTAACGTTCTTTTGTAATATGTACAATAAACGATAGATACGATATCCAACCAAAGGTGGATATATCAAACTAGGGCAAAATTTCTTCCAGATTTTTTGGAAATTTTTCTCGAGAAAATTCTGCCTCTTACCGATGACTTGGTCGTTTCGTATTGTTGTCGGTATATGAAATCACGTGATTGATTGTACCGGTAATTACCTGTACGTTGATCATGCAACGACTGTTCGACTTGTTGCGTGTTATTTATTTATTAGGAATTATCAAGTACGTATAGGTATGGTGGTGATTTTCATGCGACTACGTCCTTCGTGCAGGTAACGACGTACAAGAATATAGGAGGATGGCGTTATGCTAGGAAGGTGGTAAAATTTTTGTTTCGGATCAAATGGCACGAACTGTGAGAAGATATGTGGCAATTTACAGTATATGATAACAAAACAAAAATTGTCATTGGGGTCGTTCTTATCTTAACTCAAAATCATCTCTCAATTTTCGAATAGAAGAGCATTAAGTAAATTTTTGAAAAAATATCAGATGTTTTTAGCTTTCGAGTCTGTTAATTTGTGAAAAAAAAAACATTCCCTACAACAAATAATAACATCAAGTTTTACGGTGATATATTCATTCAAACGAAATCTTTCCAGTTCTTTTTTTTTCAAATCCATTCGTAAAAAATATACCAAATACCAATGCAAGAAACGAGCAAACGATAACGCGAGAGTAGACCGCGAAACGACATAGACAATTAGTCAACTAAACTTGCCCATCGTCATATTCCTGTTCGTACTTGTATGTGTATTTTTGGCGGGAATATGTTAAAAGGGAAGAAAATGTGACGCTTCGACACATACCTAGTCATCTCACTGTAGTCTATTTTTCTAGCACACGTCACTGTTAATCGTTACCGGCGATAGCAGGCGCTACCTGTAATCTATTTTTTTCTCCTCTGCGTGTGAGAACTGCACGTAGGAAGTTATGAAGATGGCCGCGTGAATTATTATTTCATTTAAATTGCTATTTGAAAATAAATAAAAAAATGGTTTTTGTTTGAACTTCGTCAATTTGTTTGGAGAATGGATTTTAAAGATGCGAACATTTCGTTTTTGGGCAAAATCCAACAACTGTGTTGACAAAAAAATAAGAACAAGACTTTTAGCTTAATTCTGTTACAAATTCAAAAAAAAAAACTGATTTTTCAACAATATTTTCCTAATTTAATGTTTGTTTGAAATAATTGACAGAAATTTTTTTTTTCAAGTGAAGCATAAAACGAAGAAAAAATTTCATATTTTAAATACACCCTCACATCACGAATTTTCATTATTAGGTAAATCGTTGATCAGAAATTCATGAATAAATGATTGTCCTAAAAACGAAAGGTTCTATAGTGCTTTAAATACATAGCTTTTTCAGATTAAAAAATTCCTCAGTCATTAGAAAATTTTTGTACTTAGGTACCGTTCTAATTTATATTCCAATAGTGTTTCTAAATTTTTTAGTATATTTTTTTAAAATTTTAGTTAGACATTATCTAGTTTATTGTCAAGTCAAGTAATGTTTAAAATTCGACGAAGTAAATTTTTTTCCGATTCTAACGAACAAATCCATTTTTTAAAAATGATTCTCGGATTTTTCAACGCAACAAAACTTGAAAATTTCAATTACCTAATTTTTCAATTCATTTTCAATTTCAACAAATCGATTATTTCAATAAATAAATAAAATTCTTTAGTCATCGTCTTATTTTTTAAATGCAATAAAATTTTCGATTTTGGTAAATAAATTTTTCAAGCATTCTGTAATTTTTTCAAGTGATGAAATTTTCAATTTTGAAAAATTAATTAATTTTACAATTTTATTAAATGAGTCCAATAATTTCTCATAACCTAATAATTCCATTCAAGTATTTTTCGATTTCAATAAATGAAAGATTTTTTTCAACTGAAAAGTTTATCGATTCATCAAACTCGAAAAATTTACCAAATTCAAACAGTAGCTGTGAAAACTGAAAAATTACACAAAATAAGATTTTCAATTTCGATTAATCGATTAATTTTTAGTTCTTCGTGGATTCATCGATTTTAGGAACCATTCAAGTAGGTAAAATGAGTAAAAATTTTCATTTCAATTATTTTTAAAATTTTTAAATAACTTCAAAATTTTTCGGTGCAATAAAATTTGAAATTTCAATCAATCGCTAAATTTTCAAATTAAAAAAAATTAAAAACATATATTTTCTTTTTTAGTATCATTAAACCTAAGAATTTTTTGATTTGTGGAAAAAATGATTACTTATTTCTATTTCGATACTTATTTTATTTTATTATTATTTTTTTTTGGTTTTTTGGTTTATTATTGCATTAAAATTTTTGATTTCTAAAATTCAAGTAATTTTTCAATCCCGTTTTTTTAATTCATAAAATTTTTTACTTTCTGATGATTAGATCAATTTTTTAACGATTTTTCAATACAAAGGAATTTTAAACCTCTCCCTCAAACGACAACTTAAAAATTATAACATGCGTCATTTTTGGCATCTCTGTACAAAATTACACCAAACTGCAACATAATGTCATTATTTACATCTGTACTTGGGAGAGATGTCATTTTTGACATCATGTTGCAATTAATTCGGACTAATTTTAGCATAGGATGTCAAAAATGGCATCTAATGTCGTTTGAGGGTCGATCTATTTTCAGATTTTGATGTCCAATAAATCACTTTTCCAAAAAAAATCTCAGATTTCCTTGTATTGCAGTAAAATTTTGGATTTTTGTAAATTGATTAATTTCTCAATTCTTACTAGTTGCTTATTCATACAATTTTTTAAGTCAATCTCAGATTTTCGAATTTTGTAAAATTTTTGATTTGGCAATTTTCCTATTTTGATGAATCGATTAGTTTTTTGAACTATTCTCTGATTTCTCCATTCAATGTAATTTTTAATTTTGTGGATACCTACTTTTTTTCGCCAATATCGGATTTTTTGCTGTAGCAGAATTGTAAATTAAGATCTTAGTTTCTATCAATCAGCCAATTTTTTGATTTTGATAAAAAATTTTGAAATTTCAATGCAATGAAATTTAAAATTTTGATCAACTAAATCATTTCCAAAAATTTCAATCAGCAAACGATTTTTTAATTTTGATTAATTCATCAACTATACTTTTCAATTTCAAAATAAAAAACAATTATTTCAATTTCGATATATTGATTAATATTTCGACTAATTCGATTTTGAATAGTGAATCAATTTTATGATTTCAAAAATGAAATTTGAACAGTTGTGCGACTTGATGAGTTCAACAAATTTTTCAATTTCTCTTCTTTACTGATTAATTTGTTGATTTTGAAAAATGTATAAATTTACTAATCTCTTCGATTTTGGGAATTCCTCGATCAAATTGCAAAAAGACTCATCTTGAAATTTTTACTCATTTTTTCATTACGTCGAATGCCTGGATTTTCTTAATCAAAAACAATGTTACTTCAAGTACCTAAGACTTCGAATTTTTTTTATTTTTTTTTACCACTTTCCCTCAATTTTTTAAACCTCAAATCAGAGATAACAGAATTTTCTCCAAACAGTGAAACAATTCCACAAAAATCTCTAATCTCGAATTTAAACGACCAAAGATATCGATAAAATGCGATGATTCGTATTCAACCAGCATACATAGAAGTCTTCTCGTTCCATTCAAAGGATCGCAGCCTCGTAGGATGTACGTTTAATTCGGCTAAATACGATACTATTACGATGAGAACTTATAAGCTGTTAACTGGTAGCCAGGCTGTTGCAAGTTGCAACCTCCATGTACTGCGCACCTTGCTACATCACCGTTACGAAACCTGCCTTCTAAATAAGTTTTATATCGTACATAGTTCTTGTTTCACTGCCCTCCTCTTGCGACTGCGGTGGTGGCGGTGGCGACGATGACGGTGCGGTGGCTCCATACGCCATTCTTTCACATCAACCTACGCCATTCAATCAGCTTTCCCTCGACTCTGCCGCTTCATACGCATAGGTAAGTAATAGGTAAAGGTATCTCCGTAGAAGTTAAATTTGTGCGCTTTTCTTCACCGCCATACCAACTCACGTACATCTTACCATACCCATATCCAAACCCACTTATATAAGACACAGTAGCATATGTGTACGTTCCAAGAGTTCATAAATAGTGTAAACAACCACACAGGTATCATTTTTGGACGATGCACAAGCTGCAAAAAAAAGTCATATAAAAGGAAAATTCATCCTGTGATATTTTCAACGAAATAACGACGGGCTTGCGGCGAGAATAGCTCTTCTTCATTTCGTTCTACACTCTACACACCTACGCATGCTGACGCAAGTAAAAATAAATTTTTGTTCGATCAATCTCATGCAAAAGGTAAAATCAAATTGTCGTTGTTCTTCCAAAAAGATACCTCAATTAATTTTCTCGCCACGCTGGAGGAAATGAGAAGGGGAAAAGTCTTTGCAGACGACCTTTCCTCACGATTTTCACACATAAAATCAGCAACCAGGTACCATGCGGCATGATTTACAACACACTGAGCAGGTTTAGCCTACGACCTATCAACTGGTACTGCAAACGAGAGCAGTGCTACGTACGAATACAGCTTTCATCTGCTCGAATATGTTTCCTTGAAAAAAAATAAATAAATAAAAAAAAAAGAAAAAGCTACCGCCCTTATGACTAAAATGTAAATTGAATCTATACCGCAGATACTATTGCCATTTTTCTTGGAGGGACTACGCAATGCATGAGTCAGTGAAACGATGGCACGAAGGCGTGGTGCCTAAGACTATCGCATGCACGAGGAGCAATTTAACGATCGAGGGACTCGAAACGTGAAAAATTGAAAAGACAGCGGGTTATTGAGCGAGGAAGGGTAGATTTTTGTTGGATTTCGTGATTCCTAAGATTTTAAAATGATTACTTCTTAAGCTTTCACATTTCACGTATGAAAAATGGTGGGGAGGTTTTAGAAAAACGTAGTAGTGTTTAAAAATAGTAAAAAAATGTATTCTTTTTGAATATTCGACAATGTATGGATGTTTTTGAAAGAATTTAAAGTTTCTTAAAAGTGTTACCATACCTTTTGAATTTAAATAATATAAAATTC
Organism: Trionymus perrisii; assembly: GCA_900050545.1. Lineage (NCBI taxonomy): Eukaryota > Metazoa > Arthropoda > Insecta > Hemiptera > Pseudococcidae > Trionymus > Trionymus perrisii. The sequence continues at coordinate 4,007 of FIZV01004749.1, read as the reverse complement.
TGACATAGGTATATTTTTCCATAAAATTTAAGAATTCGAAATTGAAAAAAAAATAATTATAATTCACTTTTTAAAGATTTCAATCTATTTTCAAATTCATTTTTTTATATTTTCAAGACTTTAGAAACTTTTTAAGTTTCAACACATCTTACTAGTTACTACTAATTTTCTTAACGAAGTTATTCAATTTTTTTTTTCAGTCTTTTAATGATGATTGACGAACTTGAACAGCTTTTTCGAATATTAATAGATTTTTATTGTACTCGTATTTAAAAGAATTTTTACAATATTTTAAAAGGTATGTTTTTAAAATATTTTTCAAATTTCTTAAGTTTTTACAAAACAGTAATTTATAGTAGATTTTTCGAAAACACTTCATGAAAAATTCACAATAGCACAACAAAATTGATAAAACATGAAATACAATTTGATTCAATGAAAAAAAAATGATTAAAAAAATATAAGAAATCACGACCTGATTGATCGAAAGAGATAATAGAATAATAAACTAACTCAATTAAACTCAAGCACCAATCAAAAATCGATCAAATAACTCGAATCAAAAAATTCGAACACATAAATTTATCCAATTAAAAAAAAATCAAAAGAATGATCAATTAAAAATTATATTTTTGAAATCATAAAAAAAATTGATCCTTTGGACTATTAAATCAAAAAATCAAATAATTATTAAAAAAAAAAACTAATGCCCCATTTTTTACGAGTATTAAAATCAAAAAATTAATGAACTCGTCAAGATTTAAAAAAAAAAAAATCGGAATAAAAAATGTCATTCATTTTAAAACTCGGAATACTTACCGTTCAAAAAAATAATGGATTCACCTAAATCAAAGAATTAAGCGAAATAGCGAAATTCGAAAATTCTATTCCATCGAAAAATTGGATAATGATTAAAAAATTTAATCGGAAAATCAAATCCGTAGAACAATGCATTCGACTGCACCAAGAAATAAGGAGGTAACTTGTGACTTGTTATAGTGATACTGATTACATAACACAACACAGAGCTGGAAACGAGGCATTACGAGAGGGTTCAATTTTTGAAACTTTGAAATTTACAACAATTTGTTATTCCGTGAGAATTGAACAAAACGTTTCCTCCAAACAATTATTTTCTTCTTCAAAAGTTTAAAAAATACTTTTACTCCAAAAAAGTAATATTTTTTTCCACAAAAATTGAATCATTCATCAAAATGAAAAGTTAGAAAATGATTCAAAAAAATTGATCAACTCGTCAAACATATTTTTTTTTATTATTATTATTTTTTTAATGAAACAGGAAATTTAATTTGTTTGAAATTGATTGATTCATCGGATTCGAAAGTGAAAATTTCATTAGAATAAAAAATCAGAGAATTAATTTATAAAATTATTTTATTCGTTAGAATCGAAAAATTATTGAATTTATTAAAATGAAAAAATGAACAAAAAAAACAATTGATTTGTCTAGATCAGAAGATTTAAATCACGTTGATTTTTCAGAATCGAAAATTAAAAAATGATTCAAAAAATTGATTCATTTAAGAAAATTACGAAATCGATTGATTCATAAAAATTAAAAAGAAAAAAATGAAGCAAACAATTTCATTCAAGTATATTCGAAAAATTAAGAGAACGTTTCAAAAAATTTATGAATTCGTCAAAATTGAAAAATTAATCGAATAGGAAAAATCAACAATTTCATTACACCTCACAAAAAAAATTGAAAGATTGGAATAAAATTAAGAAATTTAAGAAATTTATCTGAAAAAATAATTCATTCGACCAAATCAAAAACTGATTAACTTATCAAAATTGAAAAATTAATTGAATATTAGAAATTGACAATTTTACGACCGTAAAAAAGGAAATGGGTAATGATGGAAAATATTGAAATTTCACAAAATTCGAAAATTTTGTTTGATTTATTGATGCCTAAATAACCAATCGATTATTCGAAATCAGAAATTTGACCGCACAAACAAGAATCAGAGAATTATTTTTTTTTATGTAATTTCTTTCATAAAAATTGAAAAATTAATCAATATCGAAATCAAAAATTTCGTAACAATGAAAATTTAGAGAATTATTTGTAAAATTCATTCATATTTTAAAATCGAAAAATGATTCAATTTTTTGACATCGAAAATTGTATCACATGAAAAAGTCAAAGAATGATTTTAAAAATCAGAGAAAAATTGAAAATAAAATTGAACAGTTGATCGATTAGTTGGGATTGAAAAATTAATAGGTAGGCAGTTTTGGATTTTTCTTTCAATACATATTCTGAAAATTTCATCTTGGTGGAAAAAAGAATGAGAACTTTGAATAAGTTTTGAAAATTTTTGAGATTTTGGTTCCTCAAGAGTAATTAAAAATCGTCAATCATTAACTCAAAACACCTTTACCACTATTTCTTACATATAAAAAAAGAATCGCCTTGCCAAATACAAGAAAAATGACAAAAAACTCGACTTTTGCGCGAAATAACGACGAAATTGTAGAAAATTAAAAAGTTCTATTCGACGCAAAAGCCAAAGCTCTGAATATTGGCGTGCATGCAAGCGCGACTCACTCAATACACAGCACAGAGCACAAAAGCCAACGCCAAGCCAGCGAAAGCCTTGCCTTTGCCACCTCAGCGACGACGGCAATAGCAATGGAATGGCGTTCGGTTAAAAAGTGGATAAACACGATAAAAACCAAGTCAAGTCAAAATTATAGCGAATAATTTCTAAAATTTTGATGAAGAGCGGCGGCCTGGTAGAAGGGATCGCAGAGAGCAATACATTAACATCAGGCCAGCGAGGCAACGAGCGAAAAAGGCAGGAAGAATATCGGGGTAGTGGTGGCCGTAATAGTGACGCAGGTAGTGCGGGCGCATTCGCTGGGAGTTTTCTCTTTCTCTCTTTTTCTGCTCTCTCTTTGTCGGGTTAAAACAGAGTATACGGGGGTGGTATACTACAGCGTTCGTATACGACTATACGAGTACGAACCGGAGAACTATGCAGGGGTTGTATTCGCTGTTTCGCTTTTTATTCTGATAATGGTAACCCCAACCACGTCGCAAGGGTAGTCGCGCCTCGTACCGAAATGCTTGCTTTTTCTTTTCACCGCTACGCCCGGCGCTCGCCGTCATCAGCCCCGAACTCGAACCCAAAGCCGAGCCCCAAGTATACCATTCTCGTGCTATACACTACCAACACTACTATCTATCGTATATACCAGTACCAGCATTCTCTCTACGTTCAACCCAAACCCACGCCACGCTTGCTTTTAATACCTAAACGCGGAGAGGGAGCGCATCAAGCAGGGGGAAGTGACGTCATCGAATACGCTCATCTAACGAAAGGGGCAATTCGTTCGCAGATGAAAAGAATCTCACCCCAGCAGCGTGCACACGTATACGATACGAGTACGACCGACGACGACGATGAAGACGACCGGCCTGGAAAAAAAAACTGAAGGGAGATGCTACCCATTATTTACGCTCATCGTGCAGTTTTATTTATTATAGTATTTATTATATAAGGTTCGTCGGTGTTAAAATACTACCAAAAAAACCATTCGCTTCGATTCTTGACAGAAATAAGAAAAAAAAATCAGGCAACGTTTGTCTCACACCCTACACCCTCTTATACAGGTACATCATCCCAGCCCTCTGGATAATTGAACACCAATTGCGTAAATTTATGCAACTCGATTTCCAGACATACCTGCAATGGAGTTATTTTTTCCCTTTTGGGGGAAAGGGAGGGGCAGAAATACGCAGCTTACCTATTAGAATTTCGAATTCAACGTCATTTCAAAATATTCTGCTGTAATGGTGCAAAAAGTGCACAGCAAATTTCCTCAATTTTGCACTCCTATTCAGAGATATGAAAATAATAGTGGATTGGCCACCCTTTTCAAAAATATTTCAACAGCTGGTTTTTACAAAAAAAAAAAAAAAAAAAAAGGGAAAAAAAACAAAAACAGAAATGAAGAATAAAATTATAGATTTCAAC
>FIZV01004726.1:0-27577 GCA_900050545.1 Trionymus perrisii | reverse complement strand
ACCAATAACAAAAAAGTTGATAACAACAGCCCCGTTTTTATTCCTTTTTTTTACCAGACGAGTACACTGTGATCAGCTTTTTATGATTGAAATTTTAAGCAGTGTTGTCTAATTTTCGAGATGCATCTAGGAGACGTTATTTCCATTTTTATTCGAGGTCCGACCAACGTACACATATGCCACCAACCCAGGTCCGATCAACGTCGTTTAAGCCTGTAATGGTGTGTGTAGGTGTACTTCTCGATCAAACGCACATCTTTCTCAGCTGCATCGTGTGGGTACCACCACCGTAATCCTTTGGGCAATATTCTCTTCGCTACCTGATACTCTTCATATTACTTTTTCGTGTTAGTTAACCATTTTAGAGGGTCGACAAAAAAATCGAATTTTGAAAATAAGTGCCATCCTAGTATAGGTATGCTCCATTAGTGTAGATCGTAATGGGTTCGTTTAACCTGTTTTTTTTTTTTTTTTTTGTGTTTTTGTTTTTTTGAAGACGTGTTAATGAACGTGTGTTCGAATGTATTGTCAATTATCACATCTTTGACATCGAAATGCGATTGCCAAGAAAACCAAGACGGCGGCGGCGGCGGCGGCGGCGACGACGGCGACCATTATGACTTGCAAATCGTATCGGCGCATTTAAGCGATGTTGTCAGGTACCTAGTTGAATAGGCAGCACATAGAGATAATTTGGTACCAGAATTGAACGAATGCGTAACGAACTTGAATCCTTTTTTCTCGCAGTTACGTAGTTTGTACCGGCATTGTGGATAAATTAGCCGTATACTGTAGCAGCGTTCACGATAATAAATCAGCCGACTCTTATTTCTTGCTGCATTGCATGGAATTGTTGACGCAGTTGGTGGAAACAAGGTTAATATCGTACGCGTAGCTGTACTCTAATTGTACAGTACAGACGTTAAACGTCGTAGTTACGGCGCGGCGGTGGTAGGTAGTTGATATTTTACTAAATGTGCACAAACGATGTAATGCATGATCGTAGACGCGGTAACATCACTAACAAGGAAGACAGTACGCAATTGATGGCTACTTTGAAAGCCACCGAACTAGTAGGTGCCGTATCAATGTTGTACGCTATACTACTTCATCAAGACAGTATGTCGAGTGATAATTCGTCCAGCGAAGCCGTACTGCGACCAGACGTAGTCAACGTTATAATCGCCACCTTACGACTTTTCAGCAAAGTCGCCGAATTAAATTTGAAATTCTTTCAGGTAGGTGCCCCGCCCGTCGCTTCATCCCTCATCCCCCAATATTTATTCTTCTTCACACTCGGTTACCTTAAAGCTCCGTAATAATTACAAGTATGGAAACCTATAAGCGGTTGGTAGTCGGGTTTTTTGTAACTCACAACTATGACATTTACAAAAAAGGATTCTTGTAAAATTTTTGTAAGCGTCATAGTTTGTGAGTTATAAAATACCTGAGTCGCATCCGCGTATAGGTTTCCATACTTGTATTACCGAGCTTTAGGTTACCTAACCTAACCCAATCTGTTGCGTTTTCTATTTTCTCGTAAATTTTCAACGACTCTTTTCCGCGTAGAATATACTAGGAGCGGAGGGCATATCGTTGCAAGTTCGCCACATCATCAGCTATCTACTCAGATACTGTACGCAGAACGATTGCTCCAAAGACTTGCTTCATCAAGTTATCGAATTCATCGGCTTTTTCGCTATACATCATACCGATAATCAAGTAAGAACGTATCGCACGCTGTTTCCACCTGATACCTTAAACTTGGCTTTAACCAATAACTATCCGCGTTTTATTAATTGCCCACGCGCTTATGTGTATTTATCATTACTTACTTATTATTTTAGCTTATTCTTCAATCCGGCTCTACTCCTACTGTGCTACAGCAATTATCCAATTTACCGTTCGCCTACTTTAGCAATCCGGCTCTAGTTAGAATTTTGTTTCCAACCTTATTAGCTTGTTGCGTTGGCAACCCTCAAAATCGTACCATACTAGATCGAGAAGTCTCTTATCAGGTGAGTTCATAAATTAGTCACTAGCGCACACTATCAGCTCGTAAACTCTTTAAATAAATAAATATACGTTTCTTTGTTGTATTGTTTTAGCTGTTGCAAGATTTCCAAAATGCCCGAGATTCTAACAACATTCCTCTAATTAAACTATTACGAGCGAATCGATAATCGTCGAAAATATTTTCCAGTCAAACTCAACTAACCCATACTAGTCTCGAATATTTTACTCGTTGTTCGTTTTATTTGTTCGTCTATTTTCATTTTACTTATTTACTTACCTTCCATTTTACTAATTATTATTTTTATTACCTACTTGTCATTACCTACCGTTATTTGTATTACCAGTTTTGAGATTATCATCCCTTCTCTGCTCTATTCATTTCGAGCGCCCGCGCCCTTCTGCCATTATGGAGCCAACAGTACGCGTGTAGTGTTTGTATAAACATAACATGCTTATGATTCGTTTTTCTTTCGTTACGTCGAGTCGGATTTACATTCTAGCTGCACCTGTCAGTGGGTACACTGTACAGTCTTAGCATGTTCCGGACCACTCGAAATTACTCATAAATTTCATCGACCTTTCGTTACTTTTAAAAATCAAAAGAGTTAATCAAGTTTCCGCTATAAATTTTTGCCCTCGTCTTCACCTTTATTTTTCATCCCTTCAAGTCTGAAAATTTTTGCAACGTTGTATCCAGTTACCTACTTATAAAAATACGAGTACATCTACCTGGTATTCACATTTTTTATCCCGACTTTTATCTATTTCTCTTTTTTAAACCGCCGCTGCTATTTTATTTACGTATGTGTTCAAAAATTAAAGAAAATTTCATATCTTAGTAGGCACATATGTATTTTGTAACCGTTAATTCGTAATTACAGATCGTTAACGGTGATTAAGTTGTAATTATTAGGTAGGTACTTGTAGCGTACCGTACTGTACTGTGCTGTGCAACCCTTCCCTCACAGCGCAACTCAGCGTCGTCGTTTTATTACATAGGTAGCTAAGACGTATTCAGATAGGTAATCTGTTACAAATCCGTTGCATTGAAAACTAAGACTAACCAGACCTCACGTAGATCGTGAAAAAGTGCGCGTGTGTGTTTTTTAAAATTACATAAATACCTATACATTCGTCAAACTAACACGCAAACTCGAGTATTCTGATGTGAGAAACGATGAATGGAACATTTCAAGTTTGCCTACGTCGGTTTTATGTGTATACGTAATTAGATACTTACTTGATGATCGAATTGCTCACTGCAGAATCGGCTTGAAAAGAGAAGAATTGCAGATTTGAAAAATACATAGGTACGTAGAAATAAGCCAACACCTAATACCTTTAAGCTACAAAATAAAATGCTGCCGCTCAGCGATTAGACAGGCAACCCATTCAACGTCACTTGGGAAAATCGAACGTTAGACTTGGATAAACCGGAATCATCGAGGACTGTGTTATAGTCGCTGCACCACTGCCATTGCCACTAGATACTTACACATTGGTACTTTTATCGTTAGGCACTCATTTACGTACTACTGTTCTAAACATATACAAGTACAGAGTACAGTGTAGTATCCTGAATAGAGGACGTGTATCGAACAACTCGGTATGCCAATGTATCTAGGCAATAGGTAATGTCCTTTGGAGGGCTGAACGACCAGTAGTCTACGACATAATTTATCTAATTACAGAATACGTACGTATGTAATCCCGGAAATATTACTTACAGTAAACATTTCAGTCACACGAAAACGACGGATTTCCGGTCTTTGGTTTCAAATTTGAAAATCAATAACACCTACACGTACTTGAAGATCGGACACTCGAAACGATTATAACCCAACTAGATAATGTCCGAAATTCCTAACACAAAGAAACTTACTTATTCCAAATACTACACTTGAATGTTTACTCTCTCATAGTCCTTCCCAAAATCTCAAAAATAGCCTTCATAAATTCGGCTAAAAAGTCAAAGCAAAAATTAAATTTCATTTTGCGATATGTTCTGAATAAATTTTTTTGGATAGAAAGATTAACCAACGAAATGTTTTGTACAAATAGGTAGGTATAATAAGTATAAGGATTTTTATACGTGTACTCCTATTCCATGCATACCTACATATAATGTAGTCTACGTACCCAACCTACTAAGCACTTGGACATAAAGGTTTTGAGCAGCAATTGTCATTAATCTTCAACTCTTCGTAGAAGCTTATTTCTGCGCAAGGAGAAAAAGAAAAATACATTTCCGAAAAAGTTGAATTACGTTGCGACTCTCGTTTCGTTCATTTAACCATTATTCATACACGAATGCGCTTCAAATCGACATCATTCACGATTCATTTAGTTTTCTTTTATTCTTTTTAGTTGCTTTTTCACAGTTGGCCAAATCGATCAGCGTCGACTACCACAGTCTGATATAAAAAATAAGCGAAATAGTTGTTAGATGTACCGTAAGCGACGAAATGCTAAAATAGTCGTCGTTGGAGTCGGTTTTCTTAGCGCTGCTGAAAAATTACGCTGTAGATAGATACCTACTTATAGCGTAAGTATTCAGCAGTGGAATAACATCGTGTAAGTACGTACCATACATGTAGGTACTAGGTAGCTAGGTACGTAACTACGTATATTGGTCCACTAGGTCCACTCAATATAGAAAATGGGTGTACGTGCTCAATTTTGACCATCGCAAACGATGTTAAGACGCTAAAATTACATTCGGAACTGGAGAAACATAAATCCGCATTTTTATTAGGTATATGGATACCGCGTAGAGGGATGCCTAACTATTTACTGCGGATATTTACCAGAACCAGTGTGAAGAAGTCCAGTCGAGTAAGTTCTGAAGTGTAGGTGTACGTAGCATTATGCTCGGCAAGGAAGTATCTTCTTAATACCTATAACCTTTATTTTTATATGCATATTGTAAAGCGTAAGTTCTTATAATCAAAGACATTTTTCTAATTTCTTACTTATTTTCTTAAATTAGGAAGGTATGCACTTGCACTTTGCCTACGATGTTATCGGATCTCTTTCAAGTTTGAATTATTCGATTGATTCGACGGGTTACTACTCTTGCAGTACTCGCGAAGTCGCGACTAGTACCTGAATCTTATGCCGAGAATTTGAAAACTGTGGTTTTTGGTTTATTTCTTCTAAATTCTGTACACTAAAGCACCGAAGATGGAAGTCCAATTTTTTTCGACTTGGAGATTTTCATAGTTTATGAACATACAAGTGTTAAAAAATCAAAAAAGGTAAAAAGCTCAGAGTTGAAAAAAATGTGACTTCCATCTTCGGTGCTTTAGTGTACAGAATTATTGAATTTTTAAAAATCGTCATCTAAAAATATCAAATTTTTCAAAATTTCTGAATTTTTAAAAACTCTTTAATGATTTTACAAAAATTACGAAATTTTCAAAAATCATTATTTTAAAAAAATTGTCATTTTCTCAAAAACTGCATAATTTTCAAAAATTATTGAATTTTTAAAAAACCTTAAATTTCTAAAAATTGTGAGTTTCTTAAAAACTAAAATTTTTTCAAAAATTATTAAATTTCTCAAAATTTCTGAATTTTTAAAATTTTTTTAATCCTTAAAAATTTATGCTTTTTCAAAAATTAAGGAATTTTCAAAAACGATTAAATTTTTGAAAATTGCAAAATTTTCAAGTTATTGAATTTTTAAAAATCGTCATCTAAAAATTATCAAATTTCTCAAAATTTCTGAATTTATAAAATTTCTTCAATGATTTTACTCGTACAAAAATGACGAAATTTTCAAAAATCATTATTTAAAAAAAATTGTAATTTTCTCAAAAACTGCGTAATTTTCAAAAATTATTGAATTTTTGAAAAACGTCAAATTTCTCAAAATTTTTGAATTTTTTAAAATTCTCTAATTTATACAAATTTGATTTTACAAAAATTACGAAATTTTCAAAAATTATTATTTTAAAAAAATTGTAATTTTCTCAAAAACTGCCATATTATCAAAAATTATTGAATTTTTAAAAATCGTCAAATTTTTAAAAACTGTGAGTTACTCAAAAACTGAAATTTTTAAAAAAATTCTTAAAAATTGCATGTTTAAAAATTGTTAATTTGTAATGTTCTAATAATTTTCCGAAATTGTAAATTTTCAAAAATTGTAAAATTTTCGGCACCTAATGCATAAACTGCCATTTTTTTAAGGAATATTTAAAAAGTCACCCCCTTCTCCTCATTCTACATACCTCCAAAATATGTCAAAAAAAGAAAGAATTGTAGTCCAAAAAGAACACAAATTTAAAAAAGAAACCATTTTTCACTTTTATTTTTTTATTTTTTTCAAGATTCCAATTATTTATATATTTTTTCAACTTCCAATTTTTAAATTTTTTTAAAGCTCAAATTTCTTTAATTTTTCTAAAAATTTCTGTTCATGTTCATACGCAAAAATCAAACATTTAACCAATGGAAAATGAAAGTCTGAATAGATACCTACGGAAAGTATTTTTAAGATCTTCTATATTTTTTGAACACCACTTTAACAAGGTTTTCAAATTTTTTATTTTTTATAATCAAATCACTTTATAAAAACTTAATTTCTTCAAAATTTTGAGGGAGAGGCGGACTTCCATAACGTCCCTATCAAATACGTCCCTGGGTTGTGCCAAAGCACACTTGGTACAATTTGCAATTACTCCTGTTAATATAAAGTTTATAAGTATCAATAGACTGGAAATTTTCCTGCCTTAATTAATGTTCTTAGGTACAAAATTTTATTTAAACTTTTCTATTTTTGTTAGAAAAAATTGAAAAAACTTGATACCTCCAGACTACCTACATCATAAATTCATAATTTTGATCATGCACCCAACTTTGCAATTCCGACAACTTCCGCTAGAGTTCAGCCACTCCGCGTGACACAGTCAATTACGTCAGTTAATGTTACGACTCGAACACGCACAGACGTACGCTACGCGCTCGGCGAATATTTTTGTTTTTCAGTATCAGGTGATCTCAGTCATTGCCAAATTCTCTTATTAAATAATACCATTACAGGCAAACGTCCAACAATTGTAATTAGTCTGTAATACACGTAATGAGTAATACCATCGAGTTGTGATGGTGAACCTGGGATGAAACTCGGCTAACTGGCTAAGCAGACGAATACTCCACGGATGATAAATTTCATTTCACCAGCATTGAAAAATTATTTTAAAACGAAGGTTACCTCGACGTTTACGTTTAGATAGGATGTACCATTAACAACACGTACAATTAGCATCGGATAAATTGCCTCGCGTAGCGATGATTCAATGAAAAGAAAATGAATTTTAGTCCAACAAACGACTCATCAACGCGTATAAATATTTTCTCTCTTAGACCTTCCCGCAGCTAAGAAGAAAATTATGAATGAAATGCATCGAGGAGGAGTTTACCAACGTATAAAGTATAGCTTCGCTTAAAGTACCATTGTCGTAAATATATCATCCCTTGAATTGCGAAGTAGTGAGCTTTACGAAAATAACGCCATTCATAAACACATTCTGAAGGATTCGAACGAAGAAGGTGAATTGAGCAATATGAATTTAGGAAACCGGAAAAGCTTAATAAGTACATTTTCTTTTCGCTGCCGCTTTATTCAATTGCAAACAATAAATTTACATTTTACTCGCCTTGACCGTCCACGTGAAAAAAATCCAATTTCATATCATCGTCCCATAAAATACACGTATAAACCTGTGTAAAATTTTTTTAAACATTTTTTCCACATCTAACATGGTTGGAATTTCCTGATATAACTGGTTGATCAATGGGTGAGTGATCTTCGGAGCGAGAAAACATGTAAAATGAGCTAATTAATACGTTCACAAGCAGGCTATGCAGACATTACAAACGCATTTATATACTATTCTACATCGTCCAGTATAAATCACACCAACGATGAGCAGAAAATATACGCAGGGTAAAACCATCGAAACTAGTTCTGGAACTTTCCGTTCAGCTTTTTCGACTCACCATGAAGCGAAATAAATTTACAAAAATCGTAGCAGGTAATCTCAAAGACCGGAGACAAATGGATAAAGCACGCGATCATTTCCTTTAAAAATTTGAAAATTCATCGAACTGATAAAATTTATAATCAAATTCACATTTGATACTTAGCTGTGCCAGAATTCATACAGTTACTTTGACATCGTGCCAGTTAAGCTGCGACTCGAAAGTAATTAACGTTCAACTCGAATACACGCAAAAGGTGAAGGACCTATACTACCTTACACACACATGACCGTGAAATTACCAACAAAAAGATGGTGTTCTAAGCCAAAATTTTACTCTTCGTTGTACGATTTGAAATCGCACGCGGATTATAAGCGTTGTTGTGACAATTTCTCGAGATAAACAGTTCAACTAATTTATTAAGACGTTTTTGTAAAAAAAAAAAATAAATAACCAAAAACACACCCGCAAGTATACATCCAGATGAACCTGTAGTAAATATAATAAAAAAAAAAATACGTTATATTGCGGAGCACAACCGGCGATATACGGAGCAAATTTCCGTACGTTCGTTTTTGTTCATCCTTCCTCTATAGACATTCGCACCCTTCAGCAACCTACATTTAACTCAAAAGTCGACCAGAAAAATTTTACGAGCGAATAAATTAAAAAAGTAGCATTTCAGAGGTAAAGCTTCTCGTTTGCTTTCGAAAAGCATACGCTAACGTACCATTTAAATACAGGATGAGCCAATCTATACACGTTTGTACGATTAACAGAGTAAGTACAGTATGGCATAGTCCTTTAAACCTAAACCAATGCACATCATAAACCGTAGACTACGATTTACGTCTATTTAAAAGTAGAATTTGTCGATTTTGTAAAATATTATTTTTATTCAACGAAGGACCATTGCTGTTAGTTCCTCTATGGGACCACATTTAACAAATAGAATAATTATGATGATTGTTGTAGGGAAAAGTACTTTTACATTTGCATATTTTTTTTAAAGTAAGGGAATACAAGTTCAACAAGATTCTCTGGGTTTCATGTCACCAAGATGCTAAATTTTCTATTTAAAAATGAATATTTTTGCATATTTCTACATATTTTGCTCTACACAGATGCATTTTTGAATATTCGAGCAGCACTAATAATAAATAGATATAAGTGTCTAAAAAATAAATTAAAAAAATTTAGATTTTATTCTTCTTTTAGAAATTAGGCGATTGATCCTTCTAGACCTTGTTTTATCACCTAAAACCACGCTGGCGATTTTTAAAGATTCTAAAATTGAAATTCATCCATGCCCCGAAGAGTCTCAAATTCCAACATGGAATTTACATAAAAGATTTTACGTTGAACATTTTTCTTTGAGGAAAACTGAATTTTAAAATTAATAAACTCGCAGTCAAAATATCGCAAGTGAATGTTTCGCAGATAAACTAAATTCCAAATTGTTGTCAAACAAAGCAAAAAAAAAAAAAAAGTTGAAAATTGAATTAGCATAGGTTTGAAAAATATAAATTTTCAAAAATTTATCTGTGTTGCAAAAATTCATCCACAGAATTTGTTTTTCAAAAATTGTGAGGTCAATTTTTTTTAAGTACCTGTAAAGAATTGAATTTTTGGCAGAGGTTTAAAAAATACACATTTTAAAAACTTCGTTTTTTCCCAAAAATTTTGTCAACACAAATTTCATTTTTTTTTTTTTTACTATCCACTGAATAAGAATTTGTTAATGATTTTTTTTTTCAATCACTACGCAAAAATTTTTAGATTGGAAATTGAAAGTTTGGCAATGGTATAAAAAATATAAATTAAAAAAAATTCTAATTTCCAAAAATTCGTCTACAGTAATTTTTTAATTTTTTCATCAAATGTATCACAAACTTTTTTTAAATTATAAAATTGAATTATTGAAGGAGTATAAAAAATACAAATTAAAAAAAATCTGTTCCCAAAAATTTGTCTGCATTACTTGCATTTTTTTCGAAAAGTTGTTGAGCAAAAGAATTATAGTTGGAAATTGAATATTTGACAAGGGGTTTGAAAAAACACAAGTTTTTAAAAATTAATATTTTCCCCAAAAATTCCTCGACAGTAATTCTTTAGTTTTTTTTTTTTTCAAAAATTGTAACGTCAATTTTTTTAATTTCAAAAATTAAATTTTTGGTAGGGGTTCATAAAATACCAAAATTAATGCTTCCCAAAAGTGGTGAATTTGAGAGGAAAAATGTAGGGAAGTCAAGAACTGGATACCTACATTACTGTCACTCTTTCAAATGGAGTAAATTGAAAGTTAAATTTTTGAAAGAACTACTATTTTTTAAAATTCGAAGTAATTTTTTTCACATTTTCAAAACCTAGCTTTTGAATGCCTAAATTGCAAAATTTTCAAAAATTATCCAATTTTTCAAAATCCTAAATTTTTTAAAATTTTCTAATTCACAAAAATTATTTATTTTTTAAAAATTACGGAATTTTCAAAAACTATTACATTTTTAAAAATTGCAAAATTTCCCAAAATTTTTGAGTTTTTAAAAGTTGGAAAATTTTTAAAAATTTCTGAATTTTCTAAAATGCTCTAATTCTTGAAAATTATTGATTTTACAAAAATTGCGAAACATTCAAAAGTCATCATTTTTTTTTAAATTATCATTTTCTCAAAAACTGACAAATTTTCAAAAATTATTAAATTTTTTAAAAAGGTACAATTTCTAAAAACTGTAAATTTCTCAAAAACCAATTTTTTTTCAAATATTGTTAAATTTTTAAAAATTGCATAATTTATCAAAATTTCCGAATTTTTAAAAGTTGTTAATTTTTAATGATCCAATAATTTTCCGAAATTGCAAATTTTCAGTACCTAACTAATGCATAAACTGCCATTTTTTAAGGAATATTTAAAAAAAAACATTGCCTCCCCCTAGCTCACATACCTTCAAAATATATCAAAAGAAACAAAACTAGAGTCCCAAAAAACCACATAAAAAAATTACAAATCAAAAAAGGAAACTTTTTAACATATTAATTTAATTTTTTTTTCATTTTTCTAAAAAAAATTGTAATTAATTAAAATTAATTACAATTTAAAACCGGGTAAGCTTGGTGGAATTATTTTGGCCCGGTTTTCAAATTCATTTTCATGGCCTGATGAGTGTTTCTTTCTCCCAACAACCCTCAAGAGCTCTGCACTGTATTCAACTTTTTACATTTTTCAAGATTTTGTTGTACAAAATTCAAACTTTCAAACTTCTGTATTACATAATTTTGCTTGGTGTTTTCGGATTTTTTTTTTTTTAAAGCTTGGCAGGTTTTTGCTTTTTAAAAGTATTTTTCGATGATTTAATTTAAGTATGGCGTAATTTTTAAATTGCATATGACGTTTTTTATGACTCTTTGTCATTATTTTTTTTACTTTCAAGCCTCAAGCTTACGTATATTTTAGAGAAGAAACATATTTTATTCCACTAAAATGCATATCATTCTCTATGTATCTTAATAACGATTATGACTTGTTGAAAAACCCGATCGAAAAAAATCACTAAAAACCAACATTAATTTTAACCCTAACAACCACGATACTTCCGCTACAATTTCCATTATTACGGCAATGGAATTTCCAAAAAATAAAAAAATAAAACAAGCAACTTCCATAATCCTTGAAATACAATTCCATGGATGACTGAACACTCTACAAAACATCATCAGCACACTTCGAAAAAAAAGTAATTAAGAAAAAAAAACAAGAAAAACTGCACAAAACAACGTAGATAGGTGCATACGTAATTCGAAATTTATCGCGTGATCTTAAAAAAAAATTAATTACACGATAAATACATCATTTCAAAAATACCGAGCAAATTTTAAGGGCTACGGTAATAATTAAATACGCTAAAAAATTCACTCGCACAAATATTATACTTGGGCAATTTATAAAATTTTTTTTGAAAAAATACGGCTCGTACAGACCACGATGAAAATTAAAAACCTATATTCACGTTCCTTTTGCATTAATGAAGCAAATGAATTAATAATTGCTCGCGATCGTTTCCACTAATGTATAAGAACATATACGACATTTCTCGTGAATAGTTCATTGACCGCTGAGACAGTTTCACAAGTTTGATAAACATTTTATTTTATTTACTTTTATTACCTAATGTAGAATGCTACAGATAAATAATACGCAATTGTGAACTCTATTCACTGAAAAAAAATTCTAAGCTGACATAAATACTTTTGTACGTTTAATTGAAAGAAGTTGAAAATTTTACAAAAATTCAATACTCTCAGGAGCAGCTTTAATCAGTAAGAAAATGTCGAAAAACTCGTTTGTAAAACGGTCAATCACACACAACCTTTCACTCGATATAAATATCGGTATAAATTTAAAAATGATCTATGGTCCAAAATTCACTCGAATGATTTATTCGATCACATGTCAGACGCTTGTATAACACAATGCACTTTCTCTCGATTTACGAATAGCAAAAATTCCTCTACAAATAACATCGCGTTCACCATAAAAGATGATTTATCCTCAAGCTACGAAACCAACGCAGGCTTCGATGAAATGATCCGTTTAATTAGATCAGTATTCTGTTTCTGTATAAAAAGCGAAAATGACAGCTAGGTAAATTCTACGTAATTACTATAGGTAGACTTCGTGTTATAACACTTGAAAAGAAAAGTCCTCAAATTCAAAAATATCCAACACTGATAAGAAAACCTTGTCAACTCATAAACTCCCACTGAGCGAAATTTGACTCACTGAAAGAGCATGTCAGCCAGATCAGTGACGAATCTGTGAGGAAAAATATAAAGAAGTCAGAAATTTTTTTTCACGTTTTCAAAAACTAATAATTAAATTGCCTGAATTGCAACATTTTTTAAAATTTTTAAATGTTTAAAAATCGTCAAATTTCTAAAAATTATAAAATTTCTCAACATTTCTGAATTTCCTAAAATTCTCGAATTCTTGAAAATTATTGATTTTTCATAAATTACGGAATTTTCAAAAACTATTAAATTTTTAAAAATTGCAAAACTTCCCAAAAATTTTAAATTTTTAAAAATCGAAAATTTTTTAAAAAATTATCATATTTCTCAAAATTTTTGAATTTTTTAAAACTCTCTAATTCTTAAAAAATTTTGAGTTTACAAAAATTATGGAATTTTATAAAATCATTATTTTTAAAAAATTGTAATTTTCTCAAAAACTGACAAATTTTCAAAAATTATTGAATTTTTAAAAATCTCAAATTTTCTAAAAATTATAAGTTTTTCAAAAACTAAATTTTTAAGAATGACGAAAACAGCCCATTTGACTTATCAATTTTTCACAAAATGGTAAAATTTGAGATAAAATTCTGAATATAGATTTCTGTACTAAACTCGACCACCTGAGTAGATTGCGACCATTTTCGACAGGAGGGGAGATTTACTTTAGCATATAAAATAATTTTCAGAATCATGTCTCAAAATGTAATATTTTTGTAAAAAATCAATAATTACACCAATGAACTATTTTCCCCATTTTCAAAAATTCACCAAAAATCGGAAAATCAACTTCAGTAGTTAAAAATTTGGTTCTGAGGTCTGGGTAACATGTTCGTTCACTGACCTGAATTACAGTTCAATCGGATTTGACGAGCTGATAAGTTCCCTTAATTGTGAGAAAAAATAGACCATGAAAAGTAATAATTCTGAGAGACTATCACCCATCGTAAAAAAATCACTAAGAAATATTCTCAAGCATTAAAAATAGAAACCCCCATTTATGCTCAAGGTAACATGTAGGTATTTGAGTTGGACAGAGGCAAAATGTTATGGGAGCTTTAGTATCGAAACCAAGTAGGTTTAAAAGAAAATATTCTAAACTTGAAGTAAAATTACACGATGAAATTTAATTAACGAAAATACATTATATCCAATAGGTTCTCGTGGGAAATCGTGGTTTCATTTTGATTAGAAAATTAAATAAAACTTCCTAAATTATTTCGAGCTCATTGAGAGGCTCGGTGGTGGAAACACTTGGAGGAAAAAACCATATTTCGCCCACCTTTTCAGATTTTCGGGCCAAAAATTGAATTATTCTCGGATACAACAGAAGAGAAAAATACTACCATAAAAGCAATCCAGTCACGACTTTTTTTTCAATGTCAGATAATTTGTGTTTCAAAGAAAACCCGACCAAATACATAAGTATGTATCTACCTACCCAAGCATCTGATAGAGGGAGGATATATTTGATTAATGCTGGATGGATACCTAGTACGTGCCTGCACGTTCATTCTAAGAATACATAGAAAATCACGAAAAGTGGTCTCAATTTAAAAAAAATCTTGGGAAACCCTCATTTTCAAACAATTACCGCCCAATAAAACATAAGCTGGCCTTCAACCAGGGCTAAAGTTTAAAATAAAAATATAGTTGCAAATGACGAATCGATGCATTTTTTTACCATAAAATAATGAGTAATGATGATGCATTATAATTTGATAAGATAAGAACTCGACGCGTTCGTAGAATAATAAGTTTTTGATAATATTATAGGAACACACACGTAATTTCCCAACAATAAAAAAATAAGATCCTTACGATGAAAAAAAATTATCCCGAAGATATAAAGAAAAAATACCACAGTGAGTTTAGAACTGCACCAAGGGATACATTTCTGACAGAAATTCAACGCCCCTTTCCATTCAACTTCGAAAATCTGATTCGAAAGAACAAAATCACGTCCACTTTTTCGAAAGCAATCACCTAGTGTAACAAATTTCGACAGACATCAATTAACACGTTCTAGTCAAGCCTGATGCAGGGAGGTTTCTGAATTTCTTCCAGTGATTTATTGAAAAACACATCTCGCAGCATAAAGTGCAAACATGTGAGCAGCTATTCTTACAGTTTCATCCCCATTCTGTATTCGAAGTCATGTTCACTTTCCTCGAACGTTTTTGTTGTACTCGTATTTATTTATACGTACACAAAACCCACACCGAACTGGGTATTTATCATTGTACTTTCAGAATGAAAAATCACCACAAAAACTAGTTCATCTGTCAAACCACACCATTCTAATGGTAAACTTTGTGTATACGTATACAATCATAGATTTCTTAGTATTAAACGCGTCATCTGCAGAAGAAAACCGACATTTATGAATGGTCCAAAGTTATACATCTACCTACATCCACGAGTAACGAAGATATCTGTGAAAATGTAAAAAATTAATCATTTAAGTGCATGGCCAATGTGATACAGCTGATGAAATTCATTCAAAAAATTTGACATCGTAAATAAATAGTTTTTGCGAGTGCCACTTCTTCAACAAACATTTCCAAAAAATTGGTTCCTTTTTTCTAATTTCTAATTTTACGTACCTATTAATTTTCTTTGTTTGAAATTGAATAAAACGCTTGAAAAACAATCTTGTAGGACCTTATCCTCGTATGTATTTAAGTGGTATCCGCTGTTTCAATAAGTACAAAAATACCTGATTTCCTTTCTGCACAATTTTTTACGAACATACATTTTTTCTTAATTTTTGAATGAGATTATTGACATTTTTCACGACAATTTTCGAAATATTTACTTTTTGTAAAATTTTTCTTGAGACAATTTCTTATACCCACCAAATAAAAAAAATCTGAAATAATTCAAAATTTTTTCAAAAAATGTTTTTTTGAAACCAAAAATTTATCCTGCATAGAGATTTGAAAAAATTCAAATTTATCAAAGAAGTTTCCCGAAATTTTATTAACCACATAAAAAAATATGAAAAAAATCCTAAAAAATTCACAACAAAAAAATGTTTTGAATTCTTAAAAAAAATATATTAATTTATTAACGAATTTTACTAAATTCAAAAGATTTTTTTTAATGGTAGGAAAAAAATTATTTAAAAAAATACTTTTTGATAGAAAAAATGGGTTTGAAAAAAAAAATCACGAAAATTGAACAATCACAAAAAATTTTCTGAAAAAAAATTCAAAAATTCCATTGACATAAAAAAAAAAATCTAAAAAAAAATATTTTATAAAATGTTTGGAAAATATTTTGCGGTACATATAAAAATTCGGAGCTGAAAAGCACAAATTCACTCTCCAACTCTGTACGTAAAAATCGACGACATACGATCGGATGCACAAGGAATCGAAGCGAGGGCGACTTAAAAAAAATTTCTAGAAAGGAAATTCGCAAAAAGTGCATAAATGAAATGTTTAAATTTGGAAATATTTTTTTAACAAAAATATTGTAAAAACCCTCAAGACACCCGACTACTCTATTGCCCAGTTAATCCATTTCAGTGTCCATCCGCCACCGCAATTGAACCGATCACTAGTAGACCTATGCAGTACGTACGTTACGTAGGCATCGCCCACCAAACAATTACATATTCACAAATAGATATCAGATTATCACTACAACATATGTCTTGTCTGTCGGAAATACCACGGAAAAGGAAAAATAGTTATTGAGAAATATATCAGTTTTCGTTAGACTACGTAAATCCGGTACAAACACACTTATTATTATCCTATAACTTCATCAACATGAGGAAATGAATTCTTAGTTGTGAATTTTTTTTGCAATTTTTTGTTAAAATACCTACTGATTTTTTGAATTTTTTTTTTGAGAATTTTACAAAATATTTTTTAACAGTATTATATTTTTCAATTTTTTTGAAACTTGAATTTTTTGAAAATTTTGTTGAAAACGAATTTTGTTAAATAAATGATTTAAAAAAATGAAATATTTGAAAAGATTAAGAAATTACCAGAGGTAGAAAATCTAAGTGTATTAAGAAATTGAGAAATCATAAAAAATCTAAAAATTTCATGTTTTAAATTAGTGGAAAATTGTCTAAGTATAATAGAAAGTTTTGCGAAAGATTTTTAGAAATTTTGTGAAAATATACTCCAAAGTTCTAATTTTTTTTTATCGTGAAAAATTTCTAAAATTTCTAAAATTTTGCATGAAATTCTCTCAGGTTTCACAAAAATGTTTTTTAATTCGTGAACAATTGTTTGAAATGTGGCCAAAGTTTTTCAGAAATTTAGAGAAAAATTATCTGTTTTTTTTTTGTTTTTTTTTCTAAAAAACTTTCAAAGTTGTACAAGAACTTTTAGAAATTTTATGAAATTTGCTGAAAGTTTTTGAAAACGATTTTCTGTTTTGTAAGAAATTTTCTGAAGTTTTGAGAAAACGTTTTTTAAATTGGTGAAAAATGAACTGATTCTTCTTTTATCACCCTTTAAAATTTTTAAAGAAATTTCTGAAATTGTGTGAAAATTTTTTAAAAATTTTGTGAAACTATTTGAAGTTTTGTGTATTTTTTTTTGAATTTGTGAAAAATTCTCTAAAATTTTATAAACCCTTCTATTTTTTTTTTCAAATTTTCTGAAGTTTTGCGAAGAATTTGGTGAAAGTTTTTCTGACGATTTTGTGAAAAATTTTCCAAATCAAGATTGGAGTCTTTCCTTTTTAATTTTTGAAAAATTATTTAATTGTCTGAATGTTTTTCTGAAATCCTTTTAAATATTGTGAAAATTTTCTGAAGTTTTGTAAAAAAAATGTGGAAAATTTACAGAAATTGTTCTTAAGTATAACCCCTTGAAATTTTTAAAGAATTTATAAAAGTTTTTTGAAAAATTTTTCGAGATTCCTTGAAATTTTATAAGGTTTCTATAAAAAGTTGAACAAAGTTTTGTAAAACTTTTTTTAAATTTGTAAAGAATTCGATGAAAATTTTAGTAAAAATTTTCTGGAATTCTATGAAATTTTTCAAAGTTTTGAGAAAAACTCACTGAAAGTTTGAAAAAATCTTATATTTTTCGAGAAAAATTTTTCTACAATTTTATGGAAAATTTCCTGAAAATTTTGTAGAAAATTCCTTGGAAACAGGGATGAGTTCTCTAAAATTCTACCAAAATATTTCTTAAATTACTTAAATTTCTCAGTAGTAAGTGAGCCCTTTCGGTACACTTCACCAGAGACAAGTCCCTAGTGAAGCGTACTTCTCAGGGCTCATCGTTAGAAAAAAATTATGACGAACCTTTTTTTATTGAAAACATTTAATTTTATGAAACACACTTGATATATACAACAAGAACAACAACAAAAAAATTTAAAACATAATTTTCAACTGGAAAAAAAATTAATATTAGGTTAAGATTTCATAACTAAACTCAAAATTTCTCTTCATACAAATTAAAAAACAATACGAAATAAAAAAATGATACGCATCTTTTTACATTACATTTTATCGAAGAAGCGCATGAAAGCTTCATTAAACAAGTTTTAAATTTATCGCTTAAATTAACTCATACTAAAAAAAAAAATCGAAATGGGAGACAATAATAAATTAATTATTGAAAAAATCAAAAAAATACAATCTATTAAATAAAATTATTTTTAGACTTTCACTTTACGTACCCCAAAGGTGAAACAATCCAAGGATATGTATCTTATATGAATCAATAGCAATCTAAAACAATTAATTTTTCATTATAAAATACAAAAAAAAAATAAAAAAATAAATAAAAGAAAGAAAGAAATTTCTTATAAAATAACTTACCATTTTTGGTCCACTTTTTCCTCCTTTGGTGGTATTCCTTGTATTCCTTCATTACGTAATAACTCTCCAATTATTTTTTGTTGATTTTTGATTTTGTCCATCATGAACGTTATTTTATGGTTGATGATATTATTTTTGATTTCCACTTCTTTGTTCACTTTCATTTGTAATCTTTTTCTCGAAAATTTATTTTTGGCTTGCTCTATTCTTTGATTGATGAGTTCAATTTTTCTGTTTTGTTCAGCGATGAGGTCTTCAATAATATTTTGACATGTGTAACTCATGATGGTTGGAGAAAAAAACTTTGTAAATGATGATTGAAAAAAAACTTTGTAAATTTAAGCTCGCGAACAAAATGACTGGACACAATGACTGCAACGAGCAGTTTTCTTATCTACTTATACTTTTTCTTTCAACTGATTTTGGGAAAAACAAACTCATAAATCGAGTTACTTAATTGCGAAAAAAAAATGCGTTTACGGAGCTGATTCAACGACATTGTATGAATATTTTATAATTACCTATTAGTGAAAAAACACGAAGATAATGAGTGCAACGAGTAGTTTTTTTACTTATAATTTTTCCCGAAAAATAAACTCATAAACCGAGTTAATTCCGAAAAAAGGTCTCATGCGATTTTTTGAAAAACAACATTAGCATTTAAGGTGCTGATTAGAAAATGACGTGTGTGTGTGTCGGGATAATAATGTCCGAACGAATTAGTTTCTGGTCCAAGGTATGAAGGAGACCACGAACGTGCCATTCATGTTAAGCCTCACTTTCAAATTTACTTCTTGGTTCTGCCACTGAAAGAAATGGAATTTTGTGAATAGGAATGGTTCCTAAAAGTTGGGGAGTAGTTCTATAACATAACAGCTGGTATAATTTTTTTTTACTTTAAAGGAATCATTCTGAAACTGTTTAGTAATTATTTCTCAATGTTTTGAAATGAAATTCAAAATACAATTTTTGGAACTAAAATCTGATAGTTGTGTATCCATTACAAATAGAAATGAAACTAGTTTCAAGATGAAAAGTAACATTTTTTCTTCCAGATAAGAAATGGTTCTTTTGAAAGTTACTTTCTTGATACTTTACCAGTTGTGAAATGATTACCATTTTGTTCAAGAATTATTTAAAAAAATAAGCAAAACACATCAGCATGCTGCTCTGTTATCAAATTTACAAGTTTTGTAAGTTACTTGACATAAAAAACAACAACAACAACACATAACTCCATAACAACTAGAGACTTTATTTAAAAATAAAGTATAAAATGTTACATACTTATTTTTTGTCAATAATTATATTATACCTAATCTGAATCGGAATCTGAAAATTTTGGATTCCAAATATTCTTTGGACTGTTGGAACGAATAGAGTACTTGTACCTGTGTCTAGAATATTTTTCAATCAGTTCTTGAGCTTCTTTTTTCGGATATCCTTCCCAAAATTTGTAGCAACAGTCACAAACCTGCCCCGGTAATTTCATCCGTTCAGATTTTTTATATATATATATAAATTTACAGTTGAAATATAAAATTTCTTTGCTCATTGGCAGTAAATCCATGGTTCAAGATATAATTGATGTTTATAACCTTAAGAAGTATAATTTGGTCGGTATGTAGTACGAGGGCGGGCTGATAAGAAACGCACACGGCCTCATAAATCGCGAACAAAAAGAGATATCAAAATGAAACAAAAACAAAATGAAAGTACAACTCATTAGCTTTAAAACGATATATTATTTTTCGATATAATCACCATGTATGTGTACACTAATACATTTTTGCCAACGCGAAACTAGTTTTTTCATCCCGTCAGTGAAAAAATCGACAGGTTTATTTCGGATCCAGGACGCGACAGAAGCCTTCACTGCATCATCTGATGAATAGTGATTACCTTTCAAGTCCCTTTTCAACATCGGAAAAAGAAAGAAGTCGCATGGAGCTAAATCCGGCGAATACGGAGGGTGCGGAATAGGCTGGAACGAGAGTCACTGTATGGCAGCTGTGGATGCGCGCGAGGTGTGTGGTCGAGCGTTGTCGTGTTGCAAGATTATGGGCTCCAGGTTGCCTCGAATGCGGCATATTCTTCTTCGAATCTTTGTCAAGGTTTCGATGTACCTTTCAGAATTCACAGTGCGCCCATGCTCCAAATAATCGGTGAAATAAACACCATCGCTGCCCCAAAATGCAGTGAGGAGAAGTTTCTTGGCGCTCGCTAGAGTTTTGAACTTTTTGGATTTAAAATGTCGGTACTCCAAGCTTTGACGTTTTTCCTCAGGGTCTTAGTGATGTATCCAAGACTCATCACCGGTCACAATACTCCGAATGAAGTCGTCGCCCTCGCTTTCGTAACATTGAAGGAGTTGCTTGCAAACATCGAGTCGACACTGCTTGTTTTCATCGGTTAAACGCCGCGGAACCCACCGCGCACAGATTTTGCGGTACCCCAACTCTTCAATAATGTGTCCAACACGTTCTTTAGATATCCCTAATTGGTTAGCAATGCGTATTTGCGTAATTCGGCGATCAGATTGGACCAAATTGTCCACCAATTGACGATGGCGATCATCTGTCACCGAAACAGGTCGTCCACTTCGAAAACCATCAAAAATATTTGATTTACCGGACTCGCACTTGCGAAATTTAATTGCCCAACGATTAACATTAGTCCTATCCATCGCCTCGTCACCATAAACCGCTTTTAACTGACGCGCAATCTCAGTAGGAGACACATTTTGAAGCACTAAAAACTCGATTACCGCACGCTGTTTAACTCACACTAACATCGCGTCCGAACACGTTTCCATGGTTACACTCTGGAAACAACAATACTGTATGGAATGCGACAAAACTTGGTATGTGTATACAGGATTAGTGTAGCTTCCAAATGCCACTGCGCCGACGCTCCCACCACTTTTTGTTCTCGTTTTATAAGGACGTGTGCGTTTCTTATCAGCCTGCCCTCGTAATAGTAAAATCAGAGTAGTGTTCAACGCTTCCGCTCCGACTAAAAATGGATGCTCGTTGAATGATATTTTGTTTACTGGCCCCAAACTTCAGAAAAAAGTCTCCGTCATCATTACACTCTGGCGCACGCATCATTATGCTTTCACCGGCGATGTGGTGAAACTTTTTCGACAAATCCTCAGAGCAACCAGCGATCGAGACCTTCAACGCATCGTGATGCTGATTGACCAGAAGATTGTCGATTTCAGACTCAACACCATGACGTACGGCCAAGTCTGCGTACCTTACGAGGCAAAAAGGTGCCTCCAGCAGCTCGCAGAGGATGGTAAGGTGCCCTTTCCAGCGGCGGCGGCAGCTTTAGTGGACCAAACGTACATGGACGACTGTATGACTGGGGCTGACACACTCGAGGCAGCAAAGGAGTTACGAGACGAGCTGATCGCATTGCTCAAGACAGCTGGGATGGAATTTTCCATGCCAAAGTGGCGCGCAAATCATCCTGAGTTACTCCTAGAAGAAACTCTCCAAGAATCTACCCACCGGCTGAGCGAAGGCCGCGCCTTGGGTATGGAGTGGGACACCAACTCGGACCAGTTCACATTCCTCGCTCTTGCTGATGTCAAGCTCACGGGTGGCCTACTTACTCGACGTACGGCACTCTCTCAGGTGTCGAAAATTTTCGATCCACTTGGATGGCTGGCTCCCTTGACAATCGGAGGTAAGCTACTCATCCAGCAATTATGGACTCAGAAGGCAGATTGGGACGATCCTATCAGCCAAGAATTCCAGACTAAGTTCAACTCGTTCTTCACCAACGTGAACCTCATGGCAGGACTTAAAATAGATCGCTACTTGCAGACCGGAGATATGACAGCTCTCCAATATGAGATCCATGGTTTCGGCGACGCCAGCGTGCAAGCCTACTCAGCATGCGTATACATTCGTAGCAACCAAGGGACAGAAGTTCACACTTGTCTTGTGCAAGCGAAGACCCGAGTGGCACCACAGACTAAACCTCGTACAGTGCCACAACTGGAGTTGTGTGCTGCCGAGTTGTTAGTTGAACTACTGCAAGAAGTAACCAGCACCCTAGGCTATCCAATGCCCAGGTGCCATCTATACACCGACTCTATGATTGTGTTAGTGTACCTGTCAAAGGAACCAGGTCATTGGAAACCTTACGTGGCAAAGCGGGTTTGTAAAATACTCAATGTTACTTCAATTTCTCAATGGCATCACATCCAAGGAGACCAGAATCCCTCCGATCTTGCCACCCGAGACGACTCTTTCGCTATTTTTATGCAACAACAGGAACTATGGTTACATGGACCTCAATTCTTGTTAGCAGCGAATACTTCCTGGCACCAGCCGTCAATTGCCTTGAATATCGACTCCCTACCAGACCTCCGTTCCTCAGCTCATGTTCTTACTGCTTCCGTGCACTCCCAGCCCTGGTGGGAGAGTTTACGTTCCTTCGATTTCATCTTTGCACGATTTTCACGCTATGATCGGTGCCTACGGGCCATCGCGTACTGTTTTCGTTTTGCCGACAGGCTATTGGCACATTCCCGCCAAAAACCCAGGCCAAGTGGGGCCCTTCAATTGAACGAACTGATCAGGGCAGAAACCTGGCTGCTCAGGGTAGCCCAAGCTTCTTGTTTCACCGATGAGATACGCCAACTTGCGAATCATCAGCCTCTGGCCTCTAAGAGTACGCTTCTCTCAGTCAATCCCTTTCTACATGAAGACATACTACGTGTTGGTGGCCGATTGGAAAATTCTAGGCTCCCATTTCATCGAAAGCATCCGATTTTGCTGAAAGCTAGTCATCGTTTGAGTTTATTGTTAGTTTGCCATGTCCATTACAAATTCTTCCATGCTGGTAATACGTTTATGGCAACGACTCTTCGAGCAACCTACTGGTTTGTTGGAGACCTCATTGGCTTGATTCAGAAGTGTATCCGTACCTGTACTCGCTGCAAGCGGTTTTCCATTCGCCCTCCTGAGGTACCAATCATGGGTAACCTACCTGCCACACGTGTTAACGTTTCCTTCCCATTTCAACATGTTGGGATAGACTATGCAGGACCAACCTTTCTTCGTGACAAGCTACGTACAGTAAGGGGTCCAGTGAAGAGAGTGAAGGCTTATTTTGCTATTTTTGTCTGCATGGCGACTAAGGCTGTACACCTCGAAGCATGTTCAGAGCTAACTACCGCAGCATTCATTGCCACCTTGGAGCGATTCACCGCAAGGAGAGGTTTTCCTGTTTCTATAACCTCAGATAATGGCACAAATTTCATTGGTGCCGATGCCGAACTTCAGCGAGCAATTATCGCCTTGTCGCAGGACGAAGCTGTCCAGACATTTAGCACCAATCACCGATTTACTTGGAAGTTCAATCCTCCTGCTGCATCTCATGCAGGCGGCCTCTACGAAGCAGTGGTCAAGTCGACAAAGTTCCACTGGAAACGCGTAGTTGGCGACCAATTACTCACCTTTGAAGAATTCGCTACTATTGTATCTCAGATCGAAGCTATCTTGAACTCGAGACCTCTAGTTAAATCATCTTCAGCTGGAGCTGATACTCTAGATATCCTCACACCAGGTCACTTTCTAGTTGGACGTCCACTGGTCGCTGTCCCAGTTGATTACACCGTACCGGAACGACTTTCTCTTGCGAAACGCTGGCTCCTACTTACCCAGCTAAGAAACACATTCTGGCAACAGTGGAGTCAGGACTACCTAAGGACTTTGCAACGACGAGCCAAATGGCGCGATCCGAGTGTACCTTCGCTACAAGTAGGGGATGTTGTCCTGATCCGAGATGTAAACTGTTCCCCCTCACCTGGCCACTTGGTAGAATAGTACGGGTGTTTCCTGGTGCAGATGGCCATGTCAGGGTCGTCGAACTTCAGACCCGCAACCACACTCTGTTGAAGCGCCCGGTAACCAAGCTTACGACACTCTTGGACTCGGAAGAAGATGTTTCGACGCCAAATACGTCGACGGTGGCGGGATGTTAACATTCGCTACGTTGTCATCTTAGCAAAACCCATCTAGCGCATTGCGCTTTAAATATTGCTCGTTTACTCCTTAAGCTAGTCTATAGTTTCTTCTGTTCGACTTTTTTTCGGCTCTCGATCTTCTTGAGAAGCTATAAAGATTACCTTACGTTTTTTAACAATGTGACTGTTCGTTAGAAAAATTACATCTTTTAGAAAGAAAGAAAGTTTTATTTTATCAAGTTTATCTACGTATACATTTTGGTGACCGACGCGACGACGTGATAGATAGTGATGATTGTTTACTAAGTAATACGTAAGTTTCTTTGCACTGCAAAGTTCGAGATCGCGTATTCTATTTTGAGTTCGCGTATTCTATTTCGAGTAATACGATATCTTGTTTCGAGTAAGACGATGGCGCCGTCAAAAACGACCGCAGACGGACTCCGTCGACTCCAAGAAAACATTAAAGCGACTATGGTAAGTAACCAACATTGGTTACAAAGTACTACTACGACGAAAACAATACGAGAGCTTCGCCGGCGAGTGATGTTTCTAGAAACCAAATACGAGGAGTTCACCGAGCTAAACCAAGAATTACTTCTTCTCGACCCAAATCAAACGTTCGATTACTCTCTGGAAACCGAGAACCTTTATTTGGAACTAGTATCGCAGTTCGAATCGTCAATCGACGAGTTAACGTCAGCCAGCGACGGCGGAAACGATGCAGCTTCAGATGTGTCGGTATCGGAGTATCGTTCGTGTCATAATAGTGTTCAATCTACCATTCGCTTACCAAAGATGACCTTACCCGAGTTTTCCGGCGCTGCGGAAGAATGGACCAGTTTTTATCAGCGGTTTACGAATGCGGTGAAAGGAGTAAACGATCTCCGAAAGTTCTAATATCTACTCACCTCCCTAAAAGGTGACGCCGCGCTAGCTGTCAGAAATTTACCTTTATTAGAGGAAAACTACGCCGAAGCGAATAAGATTTTGCAGCGCCGATACGACAGCAAGGTTCTCAATATGCGACGCAACTTGCAGCAGCTATTCTCGTTATCACAAGTGCTCGAAAATAACGAATCATCTCTATGTAAGCTGATTAATACGACGACGGCGAATATTCGAGCTTTGGAAAACCTCGGACATAAACGTGATTCCCTTTCGAACGAGTTACTCATCCAACTCATTACTTCGAAGTTGGATAACAAAACGAAAGAATTGTACGAAACCCAGTTGGGAAACGACCACGACGGAGAAGATGGTTCCGTGACAGACTCCTTTGCAGAGCTGGTAGAATTTCTAGAGAAGCGGTTGCGAGTTATCTCATCTGTATTCGTAGGTACCCCTGCTAAAGGTGAAATTGCAACCAGATCAACTCGGAATCGCCCAGCTGCGTTAGTTACAACACCTTCTTCGAATACACCAGTGACTAATTCATCTTCGAGCGCTGCTACACCAGTACGGACCTGCCCATGCTGCGACAAGGGGCATGCTCTGTATCAATGCGATGCGTTTAAGGCGCTCAGCATCTCCGATAGATACCAGAAGGTACGTGACTCGAAACTCTGCGTTAACTGCTTCTCGAATTCGCACTGGTGGAAAATGTGCAAATCGGTCAAGTGCAAACAGTGCGGCCATTCCCATCATACGCTATTACATCCGACTGATCCGCAATCGACTCCAACGCCTTCCACGAACCCTTCGGCACCCGCTGCAGCGTCAACGATACCGCCAATGACAAATACAACCTCAGCGGCAACTATAGTCTCGGCAGCTGCTCAGAAACAGGCACGCGACGTTCTTCTGAGCACAGCGATCGTGCAAGCAGCATCAACCCATCCCACAGACAGCTCCTCGACCGAGGCGATGGTGTTACTCGATGGTGCTTCGCATATCACCCTAATCACGACCGCTCTAGCCCGCAAACTTCGACTCAAGTTGAATAGTTCGTCAACTACGATCTCTGGAATTGGCGGTTTGCTATCGGCGGCGGTAGCAACAACCTCGCTACGAATCTCTGCTCGAGCGGGCAATTTTTCCAAGATGTTACATGCAACAGTAGTGGACCATGTGACCAATCCTCTGCCTACAAGGGATTTTGACTTACCTGAAGCTTGGACGTTTACAAAACAATTTCAACTTGCCAATCCAGAATTCAATCGGGCCCGGTCCGTCGATATTCTCATCGGCGCAGATTTCTTGTATGATATCATGTTACCAGAGTTTGTGAAACAGCCCTCCGGGCCTACCTTACTTTCGTCTCGCCTCGGCTGGCTGGTAGCCGGCCCTTACTCAGCATCAGTAATCGAAGGAGGACTGCGCTGTATAGCCATGACCATTACCCGACCCGAGCTGGATGCCATTACCAGTTTTTTGGGCCTCGACGAACCTGAGACTCCGAAGGAACTATTTTCTGCCAATGATGAGATGTGTGAAGCACACTTTCGGTCGACCTACCAGCGCGATGTGACGGGTAGATTCGTTACATCGTTACCTCGTCATCCAGGAATGACGCTGGAGGAGTCTAGAACCCAGGCAATCGCTCGCTTGAAACGGCAGAAGATCAGCGATCAGTACCTCGAATTCATGCGAGAATACGAGCAGCTAGGACATATGACCCATTGCGAACCACCCAAGGAAGGACAGGAGGTTTATTACCTACCACATCTCGCTGTGTATCATACGAGGGTGGGCTGATAAGAAACGCACACTGCCTCATAAATCGCGAACAAAAAGAGATATCAAAATGAAACAAAAACGAAATGAAAGTACAACTCATTAGCTTTAAAACGATATATTACTTTTCAATATAATCACCATGCACACTAATACATTTTTGCCAACGCGAAACTAGTTTTTCATCCCGTCAGTGAAAAAATCGACAGGTTTATTTCGGATCCAGGACGCGACAGAAGCCTTCACTGCATCATCTGATGAATAGTGATTACCTTTCAAGTCCCTTTTCAACATCGGAAAAAGAAAGAAGTCGCATGGAGCTAAAT